>VCRD01001990.1:60003-105056 GCA_006783055.1 Trinorchestia longiramus
GCAGCAGCAGCAACACCAGCAGCAGCAGCAGCAACACCAGCAGCAGCAACACCAGCAGCAGCAGCAACACCAGCAGCAATACCAGCAGCATCAGTGGGTGTGTTCAGTATTGATTGGAGGCAGCCTCACGAGGGGTGCTGGAGCCCTCACCTGACCCCTCGGCACCTCGCCCTTGCCGGCCCTCTTCCCTCACCTCTCTTGCATCACCACTCGTCCCCTCATCCCTCTGCCCCTGACCACACCACTTCTCTTTCCCTCTGTTGCGCCACTGTGGCCGAGGGATTCTCTGCCTTTGCTTGTGGTGCACAAGTTCCTGGTTCGAGTCTCCATGGAGTTCTCGAATTTCTCCTGCTTGTGAAGGAAGAGACCACGGAGACGATATCGCCCACATCCAGCTCAATGAGCCTCCTTACGAGCCTTTACGTCGAGTAGCAAAACAGAAGAACAAGAACAGAGCATCATCAGTATTCGTGAAATGATAGCATTTAGAATTGGAAACCCTGGTGACAATACATGCACCATCTACACTATATCCAAAATAATATCTGCTTGTTGATTACCTCACCATCTTACCACTCGCCCCTCACATCGTTATTACTGACTTCTCATGATGAAGATGACTTCTCTTTTTCTGAGATCGAAAATAGTGCAACTTTCATTCCATCTTCAGGAAGGATCTTTAACCAACTCCAAACTCGTTAGGAAGCTGTAATCGTTTCCTCTCAGCCAAAATTGAAGAGCTTATCCTGATTGAGATTGCAATTTGGAAAATGGATCAGCATCATTTGTATGATGGAACGAGCACAGGAGGTATCCACCTCAAAGACATCTTGCCTAGCCCCTTTCCCGACCTCTACGAGCCTGAACGTTGTATTCCGTGATGGAATTAAAGATAAGAACTGACCTATCTACACACAGCTCATGATGTGCAACACATCAGTAAATTCTAGAGGCAATCCTTCCATGTTGAACACATTAACAGATCCTGAATACAATTCAAGTCAAATGAGTTTCTTCTCTCTCTAATGGTGAATACCCTTTGAAGCTTCGTTTGATTTCTCTCTTTCTCCCAAAGCATCTTTTCAAAGCAAATCAAAATATATAATTAACTAAATTTTAAATACTGACGTATAGACGAGTGTAATTTCTATTAAATATAGTAAAAACCATCAAAATATACATGGAAGAATTTCATTTCTTGCGAGAGAAACTATTAAAATTTTTTGGAAAATAATTATTGACCATACTTGTGGACACGGTATATCATTGAGGACGACTAAGTCAACAGTGATGCTCTTAAGGGATATTTATTTCAAAGTTTATATTCGTGTTCTTCATTGCTATGTTCAGTAACGAACGCTGAGCTCGAACGTTTGTGCAGGTAACCTTTTTTTAAATGACGTGTTAATTTATTTTTCTGCAGCCAATCTGAGCGTTCAGAATAAGAAGCCGATGAGCAACTGACACTAATAAGCGTAATTAAAAAGGAGTGACTTAATTCGATGGAACATGAGCTTTCTTGCAGTTGTCTCCTCGTAACAAAGTTTGTGCAGCATCAGCTTTTTCGGTGCAATTCCATCACTGATTGAATTTCCGCCACGAAAATCTTGCGTGACGTCGACAACAATCAGTTAATTGCAATTCCGATTGATTCTCCGTCGAAATTTCTTATTCAGACTAGGATTTTTCAGCGCGATTGATTGGTCGGAGGAATGTAGGGTTGCAATCCACTGAATTACATGTTTGAATAATGGCTCGTCTTCTGAGTGTCTCGTGCAGTAATTAATTGCATAAATGACCGAATTACATAAAATGCGTAATTGCATTAATAAGTAGAAAAGAATTCCTTTGTACACCCACTTGAAAGATCAGCTCCATTGTGTTTGGGTGAACTGCTATACCAGCTATCACTAAAGACGAGTTCCAATTACCAATCAAAACCTGAGCTATTTAAATACACTTGAAGCAGTATTAGCATGAACCACGTGCAGTTTTTCACGCACAATTGACACCGAGTCTTCCTCCTTTCTTCAAAAAAGGACAGACACTCAGTAAGTGCCCTACATTCTACAACAAAACTCGATCAGAGACACAAGATTGCCAATGCTGTTTTGCCAGTTAAAAACGACAAACTCAAACCGTACGAGTAACTGTAGATCAGGAAAATTAGTGGTCTATTTTTCCAGCCATACCTAGTTTCAGAGTGAAGATATTCACTTGATAATACGCGAACGTAACTGGATGCAACTCAGACAGGATAAGAACAAGTCACTTTTTAATTCTTGTTTGCAATTCACACGGAAACTTGTGTTTGTAACTTGGCTGGGTATTTTCACGAATAATTTAAACCCCATGAGTCTTGTTTGGTTTTCCAATACTGAACACAGTGCTATAATTCTGTCTCAGTGAGCTTTTCACTACCACACAGACGCTCACAACAAAGTTGCGAATTAGCTGCGAACTGCGGACGTCAGTCGGACGTGCCTGCGTGTGACACTCGCCTCGGAGTTACATTCAGCTCTCTGACCAGAATTGATGACCAAGTTAGCACTCTGGCTATTCACGAATGTCCATCCATCTATGTCCCACTTTGCAAGTCCTGGTCGGCTTACAGGGAGTGTTTTGAACGGAGCTGACGCCTATGCGCCCGTGTTCAGATGGTGGAAACATCTGTGACTGAAGAATACTGAAGAATTGAGGTCACTTTGAAGTCAACAATACAATTCTATGAACAGTTCACCGGATGCTTCATGAAAGCTACCGCGAATCATAGTTTGTCTTCCTCAAAGCAGAGCATTTCACGAACTGAACGTTGTTTTTACCTAAAGACGGAGTTGGATTGGACTACAGCCGCTATTTTTCATGATGCTAACATTATTGCAAGCTGCTGATCGCACTTATTAACCGACATGTTGCTCGTCATCAGAGCGAAAAAATAGTTCTGTAGATGTGAAAAAATACCATGATAAAGTATAAAAACCAAACTCGTTAACAGGGCGACCTCTGTACTGAAATGAACTATGTTCTGAGTTTTAACGCAGGCCTGTAAAAAACTTTGCAAGGAAATCCAGCGACTGTGGAGCCTCTCATAACCATCAGTACTTCAAAATAACAAGACACTATTATAATATTATAATTATTATATCCCTGGTATAAAGTAGACGTGATATTAATAACGCCAAACCATGTCATGGGGCGCACGTGTTACGACGGAAGCGCTTAAAAAATGCGTCCTAACATCTCACTGTTGCAAGTTTCTAACGTGTGTTCATCGGACGCGAGGTACTCGGCATGTAACCTCAGACCACTGAACAGGCTACCTCCTGAGAACCAACTGTTATTTTCATTTATCTAGAAAATTTTCTCCGCTTATACGATATGATCCATGCCTCCGCGTCAGAACAAACATTTCTTATGCGTATTTGTTTGGAAAAATTATTTTTTTCTTCTCTATGTCGTAAGTTTTAAGGTATCCCTTCCATGTGTCGTAAGTTTTACGATAGAATATATCCCTCTCGTACGTGGCAATTTCTCTATCATGAATCTTAATATATCTCAGTTGTAAAAATCAAAAACAGTGAAGAAATACTCGCTTATCTTGAACTCATGATTCACGTTCTGGCGTAGTCTATTTAAGAAACAAAATGCCTGAGATCAAATCAATCTGCGCTTCCTTTCCTTCTTGTCCATAGCAACAACTTGCATGTGCGATACCTTTCCGATCAGCTCTGTTTACCTTTATTTATTTACATATGAATAACAGTATAAGCGTTTTTCCGGTTTTGTTTAATTTCTCCATGTTCTCACTTTTTCTTTCTATTACGTTTCGTTACTTTTTTCCTAGGTTTTATCATTTTTTATTAAAAATATCTTTTTTTAACCAATCTTAACTGTTTCTGTTTTTAATTATTTTCTTCTTCCTGCCCTGCAACTCTCCTACTTTTATCCAGTTTCATATATGTGTGACCTTCTGCTGTAACTTCCTTGCTCTCCTGCCTCGTAAAACTAAGGCAAATCTCCTGGAATCCAAAAATCTCATCCTGGAACGATTCCCGGCATCAAAAGAACAGATTGCGAGAGGCTTCTCCCTTCCTAGAATCATTAAAATTCATCACGAATATTTTCAATCCGATATTAAAGATGTAGGTTGAATATTTGATGAAAAACAGGATTTTCCATCAGAAAAAGGCCTCCCTCAAACGCTTCACAGATGATTGATAAGGAAAAGGCTTGCCGAGTTTCAAGTTTTTTAATTATATAAAATTGGGATGTGTTTTTCAAATTCTTACATATTTTTTAAAAACCATATGTAATGCATCCTTCACGCGCGTGGTATCTTTAAAATCGGTTAACACGAGATGCATATCTTATATTTCGAATATAGGTTTATCTTGTATCATCTATTGGTCACACTGCAAAAGTATGTAAAAAATTGCCTTGCCTTTTAATACTATAGAAGCCTGAGCATCGTTTCTAAATTTACCCATAATGAAAAACTTTCTACTCTACATACATGCTTTAATTTATTAGCCTGTTCATTTTAAAATTTGTCTATTATTTTATTCAGGTGTACAGACAGCTTTCAATGATGCATTTTGTGTCAACATGAGACATAAATCATCTAATTTCTGATGCCCCCGAGTAAATATCGCTAATAAACTTATAAAATGAACATTAATAACAAGTTATTAATTAATAATAGCTCGAATAGTAATTAAGTAATTTATTATTCATTCGGTACAAAACTAGAGAACCCAGAATAATAAATCAGAAGAACTACTATAATTTGAGAAATATGGCCATGAATAGACTTCAATAATCCTTCTGAAAAGTTTGGTAGTCAGGCCTGGCAATTTCAAATGTTGAAAACCAAGCTTTAGCTGCTTGCTTGAAGTAGATCATCCATGATCAATTCAAAGGTAAAAGTAATGAAACACTAGTCCCAACATTTTTAATGGTGTGAATATTAGCATAGTAAATTGATGTGAATTTGTCCCTTTTGCCATCAAATATGTAAGAAATTAGTTAGATATTTGTGTACATGAAGTAAGTACATCCGACCAAGCAAACGATGTGCATTTCTAATGTTGTACAGGCAGAAATACATAGGTCTTTCCTTTGCATCATAGATGTCTAAATATTTCGTAAGTATATGCTCATTTTACTCCTTAGAGGGATAAAATAATATTAGTATTATGTACATTTCTGATTGCGCGGCCAATTTTGTGCTCGAAGAATTGAAGTAGAAGGAAGACAGCTCGTGTAAACAATACCTGGAACTACATGGACATATTTTTGAAGCTACAAGTAAAGACGACATAGAAGAAGAAGAAAAAGTGTCTCGCTCTGCGACAGAGAGGGAGACGGTGCATGTTACATGCCGGTCTCCTATTATCCCTTAATTCGATGTGTAAAATATTGTGGTAAGCGAGGCAGTGCATAAAACTCACTCGGTTTAGCCATCCTGTAAATCGGTGTGCAAAGTGTTAAGGTGTATAGTCATCCTAATAGTCATTTTGCGTGCTCAAATGAAGACAACATTTTTCCACAAGACTGGTAAGAAGAGGAAGCTTTATGTGTATCTGATTCGAGGAGAAAGATAGTGTCCTGTATTATTTGACTGCAGTAGCAAAATGTTTTCGATGGCATAGGACAATTATGCTCTTTGCACCCTGGAGAGGTGGCAAAATTTGTTAGGAGTAATAGGGTTGTCAACTGTAAGACATAAAGAAGCAATTGACTTCTTTTTTCACAGATTGTTACTTGATATCCAGAACCTCCAAGAGAAATCTTTCAAGGCGGTACAAAACCCATTTGGGCCCCTAAGACTTGTAAAATTATTTTGAAACTTTGTTTTAGAATAGTTTTTATTTTTATTGCATTTCTTTCTTATTCATGTTTATAGATTAAGCATTTCAATGAAACAATTTTTCAATGGTTTTTCAGTCATGGACCCCTCTGTAGCTCGCGGGCCCCGGACCAATGTACCTGTTGGACCCCCTCCGTTCTCCCCTACCCCCCCCCCCAACAGGGCTTGCTGATATCAAACTTTCCCTCCGAACCAAATACTTGTCCTAGGTGGCGTCTAAGTTGTCCACTCCACTCCTACTGAACAGAGATATGAAACCTAACTTCAGTTGGAGGTCTCCAATTCATCCTTCAAAGACAATATCTCATGGAGTATATAGTCTGTTATAGACCTAATGTTGCTACTAGGCCTGAAGGGTCTTTTCTTCTGACTCAAAATAACATTAAAGTAGTTGTCATTGATTACATAAAAATGCAGAGATGTTTTCTACTGATTTACGATAATTTTCGACAAGCACCGAGCTTCCTTTAAATTGTGGATGCTACGTCTCCTTTATTTCGTTAAAATGCAGTTTTGTGCTAAATATTGTCTGCTTACAAGTTATTATTTTTTCATGTCCTACATTTTTAAACATTTTCAAACGCAATTCTGAGAAGTTCAGTAATTATAGAGATGCTTGCTAAAAATAACCTTCGTTCCTGTACATTTTTGAGGAGAACCTGTTCTACGGGAATTTATTGATCAGTAGGGATGCAGACGATTTAAAATACTAGAACTCGAATTCAAACTCGTCGGCCAGTCGATAATTTGTGCCTTTGGTGTGTGTGCGTGTAGGGGGAAGGGCAGTATGAACTGTTAGTGAGGGCCAGTATGAGGTTTATGTGTGTGGGGGGAGACAGTTTGAGGCTTGTGTGGAGGGGCAGTATGAGGTTCGTGTGGAGGGGCAGTATGAGGTTCGTGTGGAGGGGCAGTATGAGGTTCGTGTGGAGGGGCAGTATGAGGTTCGTGTGGAGGGGCATTATGAGGTTCGTGTGGAGGGGCAGTATGAAATGTGTGTGGCGGATAGTATGAAGTGTGAGGCAGGACAGTATAAGGTAAATGTGTCAGAGAAGGGGGTGGCAGTGTATGTGATGTTTCCGTGTGAGAGTATTGTAAATACTATGTACAGTATTTTGTTATACAGACTTCCATAATGTTCGTGCTAGCGAAAATTTCTATTTACAAAATGAAGTTAGATTTAATTTATTAGCAAGAAATTAGCAGATGTATCACTATAAACGAAAAGTACGATTACGTACTCCTCAAATCAAATTACCATGAGCTCCTGCAATAAATAAAGCAGTTCACCGCTGTTTCTCATTAGCACGAAAGTCTCCGGAGATTGCTCCTTCTTTTCATCAAGAAGATCAACAACTCCGTAGAAGCATTTACCAGTTCTCCAAAAACGGAAGATATTTAATTAAACTCAGCTAAGTAGTCGCGTTAGCTGCTCCCTGAGTCCTCTAAGAACTCCATTCGAGTTAAATTACATCCTAACTTCGTCCCGAGGGATGGTCACCAATGACTGCCTTCGAGGTATCAACTCACGCAGCGATTTTGTTCCCACAAGATTCAACGCGCTCCTCAAGTTCCTGGTGCTGGTTTTGTATTAGGAACTAGTGAACAGGAATGACTGTTTTCATTATACAGTGGCCATAATTTCTTTCAAACTTCAAGAAACTAAGTTATAATTGCGTTTCAAAAAGTTATTTGTGATGCTCGTAACTCATTTTTATTGGGGCATATCACACGAGCACACATCGCAGGTAGCTGTTTTTGAATATCATAGGGCTAACAGCATGAATTAAAGCGCATCAGAATTTACTACTTTGCTTTTTGACTTATATGCGTCACATTTCGCTAATAAAGTTTCTAAACGAATTATTTTAACTCTTTAGCGAATTGGTTTTTCTAGTTTCTACGTCTAAGCTCACAAAGACCGTCTGTACACTGATGCAATGAAGCACGCTGAGAGCCAGGAAGCCAAAACAACGACGCTGTAACATGACGCCGCGTTCAAACGTAGTAGCAACCTCATACTGCTCACTGTTTAATTATTAGAACAATTCTCCCTAAGACCGTAAAAGAGGACCGTGTGGTCCTTTTCGTCGCTAAAGTGTTAATAGCAAGACATATCACAGGCGACATATGTAGAATTAAAAACTCGCCTCATTTAAGTTCAGGACAAACTACTTTGAATTCCAACATTTTCGTCGGGAGCCAAAGTTTGTGATCATGTAGAAGATACTCTCGAAATAAAGGCGTAATAAAGCCCAAATATTGCTGCTCTCAGCGTAGGACAACTTTTACGACACCCTGTATATCAGACAAGCGAGTCCTTTGGATAAACGCCAATAAGCGACGACAAACGCTTAAAGAAGCTCATGCTAAATTTGGCTGTGACTCTTCTGACACCCGAGATCTGTCCTGAATGTACAAGAACGCATCCCTGTTGGTCACGTGTGTGTGGAGCCTAGTATTGTAAGAGGGAAATATCCATCAGTCCTTCAAGGATGTCGCTTGAGAGCATCGCTTTTGCCCACATTCGATACTGCAGTTCACCGACGTTTTCCTAAGAAATCTGAATTTGTCATCATAGGTTTGTCAAAATAGATTGGGTTTTGGGTTGATGAGAAGGAGAATAACCAATAAAAGGGCTACCCCCGTAGCAGTGTTTTTGAGAACGTAGATTTGGAATAAATTTTTAAAACCTGGGAGCACATGGGTCACGATTAAAAAATTATAATTGTTGTCGGGTAATGGTCGCATATGTGATTTACTCTTTAGAATTAAGGAGCTAGCAAGAAGGAAACCAGTAACAATTATTAGTTTCGTTTCACCCACCCGTCACTCAAAAAAAGACTGTAAATATATTTTCTTTTTATACCGAGCTTCTTCCGGGGACCAAATTAGGCAATCAAACGAAGCAAACGAATAGCTAATGGATCATTTATTTCAGAATTACAGTAACTGGAAAGCAACGATCAATTTCATTTTTACTTAACGTACAACTATCAGATAATTTGCAACAATGCTATGAAACTCGTACCCCAGTAGTCGACTAGTATTGCGGGCCCGATTCTATGGCAAAGTAGTTCTTTAGAACCACCAGTCGTGGTAAAAGAACGTGTTGTATCTTTGGCCACAAGTTCCATGCTAAGGTAGATGTAGTATTGAAGAAACACAACGTGTGTTAAGAGAATGTACAGCTGAAACTGCATGCTGCAGCTTGGGTGTATAAATGTGACGGTGCACAGTGGTGTCAGGGTGGCTGAAAATTCATCAGGCAGCTCTTCTAATGCCTCTCCCACTGTAAGATTCCCTTGCAAGCTGTCCTAACCAACTTATAGAGAAACTTCAATTAATATTTTAGGTGAAGCTGGGATGTATTGTTTTACTTGCACTTAACTCTCACAAAGAACATGCATTTTAATTCAGAAAATTTGGTCAGCTGAGATCAGTAAGTTAGATATTGGGGTAAGGAGAAGTCAGTCGCTAAGGAAGACTGTATCATGCTCTAGCAAAGCATTACAGAACCCCAAACTTATTTCTCTATGTCTATGCAAACTAGCGTCACCACATCACTGCTGGGAGTCCTAGCGTCACCACATCACTGCTGGGAGTCCTAGCGTCACCACATCACTGCTGGGAGTCCTAGCGTCACCACATCACTGCTGGGAGTCCTAGCGTCACCACATCACTACTGGGAGTGCTGGTCCAGGAGCTGCTGGCAGGATGCTGGCAGGAGGCCGTTGTACAGCTTGCAGATACAAGCGCCGAGCTTAGCCTCTTCACAATCAGGCCTGTGAACCTGTGCAGTAAATCAAGACTTTAGTTCAAATGTTCACTATCGTACAACTGTCTCTCGTCCCAGTTTGCCGGCATCGTTGGATTAGTGTAAATTTCTTTATTGTATATTATAACATTACGAAGAATATTTCCAGAAACCCTGTCAAAAAAGTAAATGCGTTACTCTTTTCGCAACATTCCAAGTAGGAATGGAAGCTTCTGTTACATCTATTTGTATCTATCTTAAAGTTACATATAGGATAAAAATTACTATTGATCACTATTAAACGGTGCTAACTATTAAACTAGGAAGCTTTTGTTATGAATCTTATAGTTACATATAGGGAAAACTGACCCTGTGAAGTATGGAACAATTACTTATCGTTTCTGTAGTTACAAATTTATCACCAGAACGGGAAATCTGTGACATTTTGTTACGTCTCTGGGGAGGTAGAATAGCTCTGGAAAACACGGGAATCAACGCCTGGTAAGCTGCCCAGATTTGCAACTTCTCTTCTCGGTTTCCAAGCACTTTTTAAGATCAACACCATTACAACTCAGAGAAAGAACCCTGAATTTGTTTGCAAACTTTACTGGAGGATATCCAACCTGACGAAGCATTTGATGTTGCACGTGATGCAGCAACCAGCAACAACAGAGGGGGGGTATTGCGCAGGTGATCATGACTTTGTCATTGCATCAGTTATTATATTAATTACTGATGCTTCCTAAGTCTTCTAATGCGACGTTAATTAGCATATTTATATGTTCATTTGAGTATTTCAGAAAATAGCTTTTGAATATATATGTAAACCTCAAGTATTATCATAAAACGTATATAGGGTACATTTCAATGATTTCGGTATTAATATATAGATGTATTATTTCAATGTGATTTGCAGTACTTTTAAAAGCGAATAATATTTTAAAACCTATTGATACTCCCAGCTTGTGATGAATACAGAAACAGGTTTTACAGGCTTTTTCCTTTACATCAAATTTTGAATTGCGAGTTTCAAAGCTGACAGATGCCATTATTTGCGAAGAATTCTAGATAACTTCAGTAAAAACCGATCTAATTTTCTCATTCTGTAGGAAAACATTTGTGAATTTGTGAAGTTTCGTTGAATTTTAGATAATCAAATGAAAATGCAAGAAAAGGCCATAAGGGGCTTCAAAATTTCATTATGAAATATATTTTACTTACATGACTCTGATTCTTCATTCATATCGTCTTCAATAATTCTTCCCTCTAACTGTACCTCAACATTCGTTCAACCTTTTCCTACGGTAGATTTTTAGTTTCGTTCAAAGATCTGAATCAATTGAATTTCAGATAAACCCCAACGGCTCACAGCATCGTCTTCGTCAGCAGTGAACTCACCCCGTTGAGCAGCACCCAGGGCATGTAGTCCACTGGGGGCACCTGGGTGTCATGGAACTCGCCCTCCAGCAGCATGAGTTCGTCACCCTCCGTGGACTGGACGCACTGCTGCAGGCGGTTCATGTCGAGACCGAGGTGGTCTGAACACTGAGCAGCGTGTGGAGGAAAGTAAGTTATGTAATCTGTACATTGTTATTGTCTCCTCAGAAACTTACAGAACGTAGTTACGTGAGTTAGAATCATGAGCTAGAAAGCGAAGTCTAGATGAATAGAGCTTTATGAAACCCAGATGCAAATATGAAAGGGTTTCTTCGTGTCCGTTCACTTTTGAGTAATAGAATTAGGACCACGAGAGGTTGCATTATGGATGTAACTAAAACTCGATGTAATGGTTAATATTAATTCTCATCCAATGTTGAAATACTATTTTTCTAAACAAATCGGTTGATTTTATAAGTGGTCACATGAAAGGAAGAATAAGCTCGGTAAGGGATATCAAAATGTGAGGGAAACCGTTGTATGTTATTTATCATGCACAGTACGCTAAATTGAAGAAATTCAAAATTAAACCAGAGAAAAAATCACTTCTTGTTTTGGAAGAGGAAATCCAGAGTAACCTCTGAAATCAAGCGTAATTATCGCTTGACGCAATAGTTAACTTTGAATGGAGGTCACAGCCTGTAGTTCCCTCATTTTCAGCTGGGATTTAACAAAAAAATGTTTCTCACCAGCACCCCATACATGGTCCAAGACATGGTTCATGGGACCAATAAACAAGATGTAATATATATGTATATACAGTATATACGAGTATATGGATCCAGGTGTGTAGTATGGAATTGTCGAGGAACACGGAGACAAAGATATAAACTGTCATGTGGATGTTTTTGAGAGTTCGTAATTTGTTCTGACTAATGCCAAGAACATTTGCCATCAAATCTATGCTAACTAATGCTAAGAATTTTTGTCGATCACCAAGCGGTGCGTGTCGGGTTCTCGCTCCCAAGCAGACAACACTGAATGATTCCATGCGGGCTTGGCCCAGAAGTTAGACGCAATGGATTTGTTACTTACAGTTTTCCAAGCTTGTTTCATGTTTTCGAAGCTGGACATGGCGCAAATGTTGAACTGGATGTGTTTTTCGTGTCCATAGTATTTCTTGACACACATGAACATTTGATTGCCTTCACACTCCCGCGGCCCGTGCTGACACTGGAAGCTGTACGATCCGTTTGCGCTCACCACTTTCTGAATAATTAATTTGATTTAGTTTAGTAGCTAGAAATCAAGTCCTACTCTACTGGTGAGCATGTAAAATACCTTTGTATTAACCCTGTATGGGCCACTATTGTTCCTGAAGTACATTAGAAATAATTCATTTTATTTCTATATTTTAAATATTTCGTCCTAATGTTGAATTGAATCCATGAAAGACGCCCTATTGCATGGTATGTGATTACATGTAATGCACAATACCAATATCCAATTAGCTTGTATATATAGACAAACTTTTTTTAAAAACGTTCAAAAAAGGTGGTCTTTCTAGGGTTAATAAACTGAAATCGTGGGTTGTGACATCAATAATAGTCTCATTCATTATCACGGTCAGCTGTAAAGGTTAATGTTAGACGTACGTATATGGGTCTCTATGGCACGTCATATCAATAATTATTTACTCAAGCATTCAGTGTTTGTTCATGCGTGTACGTAGTCTATTTTGACGAGACATTTTCCTGGAGAAAGGAAATTTCTGGATCATGCTCGTCAACGAGTTTTTCTAGATCATGTACCTAGACTAGTTTTTCTCCAGAAGTCGACCCCAAACTCCTTCGTTTAGAGGTTCTAAATTTATAAATTGGCCTTCAGATCCTGGCCGTTCCTATTAGGATTCCAAGTGTGCGGTACACCGTACTTCTACTGTGCATGATTGCGGTGCGTGTGCGTGACTGAAATGCCTGTGCGTGATTAAGATGCATGAGCGTTATTAACACGTTTGTTGCGATGCGACCCACCGGTGGGTCACTTAGGTTAGGTTCTGTAATTTTTTCAGATCCTTCTAGTGACTATGCGTACAAAGTGAAGTTTTACACCAATCAGGCAATCTCAACAAACGTGTTGATACCTTCACTTTAAACAGCATAAAACTTGAGAAGCAGCCTCTGAATTACAAAATGGCTATATTCCTGTGGCCATCTTCTATTGTTCGAGTATACTATTGTATTCTATTCTACAGGCAAGATCTACAACGATCACCTGAACAATGCTTAGTTCTTTGCCTGCGCTTGTACGCAGTTTAGTGATAGAGAGTTAGTGATTACACGTAATCTTAATCTGCTACTGAGGTACCTAGACACATAATCAAGTTCAATACAGCCCAGGTGTTGGGGTATGTTAAGTCGCAGAGGCTGACGCTCAGTTACCGTGAACGCATCCACTAACACTGCGAGATCTATTATTGCCTCAAGATATATTATTTTCATAAGCTCTATCGTTTCCGTAAAATCTATTTCTACTTCGTCATATGTATACCTCAAATCATATTTATATCTCAAGGCTTACGAGTATTACCTCAATACTTGTCCATTTCAATACTTGTTTATTTGAAGACGTGTTTGTTTGAAGACGTGTTTGTTTGAAGACGTGTTTGTTTGAAGACGTGTTTGTTTGAAGACGTGTTTGTTTGAAGACGTGTTTGTTTGAAGACGTGTTTGTTTGAAGACGTGTTTGTTTGAAGACGTGTTTGTTTGAAGACGTGTTTGTTTGAAGACTTTTCTCTACAGACGTTTTTCCTGATGACCTATAATGACTTTAGGACCTATATTTTTCTTAGGACCTACATATACCTTAAGACCTATATATAACCTCAAGACCTGATATAATAGACCTGCAGGTAAGATTAAAGCTGCAAATTAGAGCTGCAAAAAATTAAACAGCAAATTTCAAGTCAACGCTCTGAGTTCCAGTGAATTTACACGCTCTTACTTGATCGAACACTAACATTGGTGTTGCCGTATGTGTTGATGCTGACATCCAGGATGCTGCCGAGTGCTGGGTACACCATCTGTAGCTGATCCCTGATGAACTCCTTGCTGAAGCCACATCTCGACTCGTGGAACACGTCCAACTTGACTTTGTCTGGGGTGTCTTGGCAGTTTGAAGCCTGTGGGGAAATGTTGGAAATTTAATTGCTTGATTTTGACGCCTTGTTTGTGAGTACTTTAACGCTTTTAATAACTACAAGATCTCATGAAATGAAATATCGTGGCTTAATATCTAGAAATGTTTGAATAATAATTTCTAAGACATACCACTGTGATGAAGACGGTGAACAGAGCAGCTGTGATGCTGAATGTGTGCTTGGAGACCTGCATCAGGGCGGGTTGAAGATTCTGCAAAGATACTGAATGCTTTACCTCAAGCAAAACATAATTAAGTCATAACTGTATGTGGGCAAAATACTAGTAATGACAAACAACAATTTTCGTTTCCTTGTTATCAAAGCATGACTTAACACGTTTGTTGCGATGCGACCCACCGGTGGGTCACTTAAGTTAGGTTCTGTAATTTTTTCAAAGTCTTTTAGTGATTATGTGTACAAAGCAAAGATTTGCACCGGCTAGGCAATCGCAACAAATGTGTTAAACACGAACTAGTACTTGAAAATATAGGTAGAATATTGAGAAATGGTTATAATTTTCTTTCAGTTGGAATATCTGTAATTTAGTTTTTGGTTTGTTTGAAGAGATAGTTTTTAGCTGTTTTCTTTATTCGACTCCGCTATTGCCTAGCAAGTCAAAGTAGAAAAAAAAGCGAGAACATGAACTTTACTTCTGTTGTCCTTATCATCAAGAACAAACCAAAACTATTTCTTTGGGGAATGACCCCGTGATCATTATAGTCTCAGGTTCGAGAATTTTTAACAAAATTTACATGGAAAATTATCTAGCAGAATCAAATTTCTATACGTATTTTCTGCTCAGATAAAAATCGTTGCTCAGTGCGAATTGCAGACAGCTAGGAAGTTCTCCAGAATGATGTGATCAATTGGTGGAAACGAAACGGAAATGTTCTTCAAGGATCAACAAAACCCAGTCGTTTTGTAACCTTATGTGAAATGTTTAGCTTTCGCCTAACTTCCAGAATTTAGTTCTGTACAAGGATTCTTACAGAAACTGAATCGTGGATGAGAATTATAAAAATCACTTAGTCTAGCAGAGTTTAACACGTTGCCTCCGATTGCCTGATTGGTGTAAAACTTCACTTTGTACGCATAGTCACTAGAAGGATTTGAAAAAATTACAGAACCTAACCTAAGTGGTACACATACGTACCACTTCGGAGTCAACGTGTTAAAGAAGCCTTTAGGGAAAAGATACTGGTAGAAGAATAACCTTATATGACTAGTCACACTACCTTGAGAGTTGATCGTAGGAGTGGCACTGGATAGAAGACATGGTCTGTACGGACCACCGCCTATTTATATTCCTTTCATCTGTACTATCAGTTGTAGTGATATTAGTATCTGAAGGTGGTGATATAATAGAAATCAGTGTTTACAGCTATGATATCTTCAAAATTAGGCCTCTGAATTTTCTACGCAGGTCCACTTGGAAAATGTGGTAGAATGAGAAATATGAATTATGGGTGTAATTTTGTTTTAAGAAATGCAAAACAGAATGACGAATAATATTATTCAAACTACTCGAACACTAGCTGCTCCAATTAGAAAGAACTGATATTTATGGTTAATAGCAAATGCAGGTGTGCAATATTGAGTATAGAGTCCCTCATTCGACTTCAAAAATAACACACCTCTGCGATGACTTTTTTCAACGAGGTAGGCGTTTCTTGTATTTTGAGATCCTGATAGTGGAAAAAATACTCAAAAATTGCTCGCACGAAAAATTTCGACACACACCGCAAGGCTCTGTCCAATAGGTAAATCATAAAATTTTCTGACCATTATTTCACCGTAATTGTTTACGTTATGTATTTGAACACGCTTTTAAATTCTAACTCGTTTCAGATGTGCATCTTTACGATTACCGTGGCTTCAAGAGGCTGTTTTAACTCGCCAGACAGCTTCTACCATACGTAAGATCACAGACCTCGTTCGAAAAGTATACTCTGCATACTCCGATATGAGAGACAGAGACCCGGAAAAATAGTCACACTACGAGTGCATTCCAGTTGCATGGAAGGACTGTGCATGTGATCCACAGGTAAGGTGAAATCTTTGTTTTTGGTCCTAGAACGTAACCTCCACAAAGAAAGCGGGGTGACTGTACACTTATGTCTGTTGAAAGCTAAAAATACACCAGTTTTCGAAAAGTCCGTCCGACAATTTTTGAGAACCTTAATTCGTACAAAATGTATACTTATCAGCTTTCAAGGTCTCTGACACACACTGGAGTTAATTTTCATACACATATAAGAATTAAAACCGGCCTGACCTCTTCGGCGGTGCCTTTACCCGTGTCAATAGATGAATCAGTCTTTCTAGCACGCAATTTCTTTTTCTTCATTCTTCTGATCTGTCGTTCCCGTTTACATTTTCAGTGTGCAATCCTTCTGCCCCACAACCAGTAAGAGACTTAACAGTCCTGCAGAGTGGGTAACTTTGTGATATTAGAACTTAGATTTGTGAAACTTTTTTATTCTTAATTACAGAAACCGTTTTTTCTTCTCATCAGGCCTGACCTCTTCGACGGCGCCTTTACCCGAGTCAGTTCAGCATAGATTGGATCGCATAGATTATTTCAGCATAGATCGGATCGCATAGATTGGTTAACATAGATCGCGTAAATTGAATAGCATAGGTAAGATAGGCTAGGAAGAAAAGTTCGCAGCTGTAGTCCGTCAGATGTTTGGTAAACGCGTCTTTGGGGCTACCTTCGGTCTTTACTTGGGATAGCGTCTTTGCATTCTTGCCAAACTTTCGTGCCGAGCACGGTTGCATCGGTGCTGGGAGCAGTTGTGAGATCTTCATTTTCATCTCTAATTTGTGTCCCCTGGCTAGGTCGCCACTTACGTAAGGGTATAATTTATCGCCCTACAGGTTCTAGCAGGGAATGGCTTCAGACTCTTGCCTGACCGTTATTTAAGGAGGAAGAATAAATAATAGTTATAGAATTTAGTAAACATAATTTACAATTAACCCTTTAGCGACGAATTTATTTTTCTAGTTTCTACGTTTAAGCTCACCAAGACCGTCTGTACACTGATGCAATGAAGCACGCTGAGAGCCAGGCAGCCAAAATAACGACGCTGTATGATGCCGCCGCGTTTAAACCTAGTAGCAACCTCATATTGCTCACATATAATATAATTTTAACATAATTAGCATTTTTTCTGATGTTCCCCGTGAGTGCCATACGGCGGTAGAGGGTTAACAAAAGCAAAATAGAATGTCAATAAACTTCCTACTCAATGAACAAGTTAAATTTTCAGAAGGCTTGATAGCGACAGAGCAGTCAGATTCTGCAGAAGCAGAAACTATGCTCAGCTGGCCCCGTAGGCGCATTTACTGAACATGAGACTACAGCCGCCCATCCAGCTTCCTACTCTATCAGTCCTATGCTGAACAATATCTTAACACGTTGCCTCCGATTGCCTGATTGGTGTAAAACTTCACTTTGTACGCATAGTCACTAGAAGGATCTGAAAAAATTACAGAACCTAACCTAAGTAGTACACATACGTACCACTTCGGAGTCAACGCGTTAATGATCAAGTTTAACTAATGGAAAGCTTACTGGCGACAGAATAGTCGGATTCTGCAGAAGCAGAACCCCTGTTTAGCCGGCCCCGAAGACGCGTTTTCTAAACATCTGACGGACTACGGCTGCCAACTTAACTTCCTAGCTTATCTTACCTATGCTATCAAATCTATACTGCTACTTTATGCTACGCGATCTATGCTGAAATAATCTATGCGATCCTATCTATGCTGAAATAATCTATACTGAACTGACTCGGGTAAAGTAGAAGAGGTCAGGCCTGATGAGATGAAAAAACTGTTTGTTTTTAAGAAAAAAATCACAAATCCAAGTTTCAACATCACAAAGTTACTTACTCTGCAACACTGTCAAGTCTCCCACCGGTTGCGGGGCGGGATTGCTCGCTGAAAATGTAAACGGGTCCGACCGATCAGAAAAATGAAGAAAAAGAAATTGCGCGCTAGAAAGACTAATATTCATCTATTGACATTCAACACAATGTATTTCAATAATTTTTTAGCATAAAACATAAGGGTGCAAGCAGATGATATTTTATAACGCTTTCAATGTTAAATAAAAACGTTATTCAATTCAATGAAACTCCGAAAATACGTTAATAAACGTCAGTAGATTAAGAAAAATGTATAATTTTTCTGGCAATCGGTCGTTTAAGATTTGCAATACTAAATTCGTACAAAAAAAGTACTTTTCAACTTCTAAGTTCTAGATATCGTCCTCCTTTCATGAAAAGAAATTACTGGTCGAACGTGTTTTCTAATTCATATAAGCCAAATTTCCATGATTTAGTAAAGAATTTAAGACAATTAATTTTCATAATTTTTTGACATAAAACATGGGTATCGCCTTTTCATATTTTTCAACATTTTCGTTTGAAGATTCTAATTCCAATTAAACTCCTTAAATACATTGATTGATTTCAATATAATAAGAAAAATTAAAACGTTTTCTAGCAGCCTGTCATTGAAGATTTCAGAAATTTTGTGGGTATATTATAAAAAGTTCTTTTCAAATTAGAAAACTCAATACAGTACTCTTCATGAGAACTTGCTTGCGTTGTGTTTTCTAGTTCACAACGAGCTAATTTCCGAGAAGAAAAAATGTAATTGGGACAATATTATTCCTTTTCGTGATTTTACAGCGTGAAAGGTGAGGGTAGAAAATTATTACTTACTGTAGTTTTGACTTCTAATTTTAAATTCAGTGAAACTCCGTCAATACATTCTATATTAGATATATTACAAAAAGCACAGTTAAAATCTCCAGAGAACCGAGAATTAGTTTCGCAGATGATAATTCCCGAAAATAGTAGATGGGGAATGAAAATTAAGAGCATTTATCCAAACTATTGTTCTAGTGAAAATTTATTGAATAATATTCAGCGTAATTCAACTTACCTGGCACGCTTCCTGAAGGATTTCTGATCAGTTGCTGTGATAATAACTGAAAGAAATTTTCCATGAAATTCCAGAAAAACGTACGGATATTTTATGACCTATACCCTAACAATATTTTTTCTCTAAATTCGAAAATGTACGAAAATCTACAAATCTTTGTATACACGCAAACATTCGTGCGTAGATTACAAGAAAACACATTTTTTACATAACTGTATAGAATTTTTTACTGTGAAATATAAAACTTCTGATGGTAGTAAGTGCGCTCAGGTAAGCTGAAAAATGTTGCATTTCTGATTTATTTCAACGCAATTCTATGATCTAACGTGTTTCCTAATGCACTTCTGATCACTTTCCGTGCAAATAAAACTATAATTTTTTAAAAAATTATCGAAAAAATCGTCAGGATATAGCCGTTTTCTTTCATAAAAAATAAAATTGGACGAAACTGTTTCTGTATGCACATATTCGGGCGTAAATCACGAAAAACGCATCAGTTTTTGCATGTTTTTTAATTTTTTGCTAGCAAATCAGAAATGCATTATTTCTGATTGGACTTTGGTTGGTAAAAAGTACGGTGTGGTAAAGTGAAAAATCTTACATTTTTTGCTTGTTTTAAACGCAATTCTATGATCTAACGTGTTTCCTAATGCACTTCTGATCACTTTCCATGCAAATAAAACTATAATTTTTCATAAATTATCGAAAAAACGTAAGGGTATATAGCCTTATGTTTTTTTCATAAAAAAATTCAAATTGGGCCAAACTGTGTCTGTATGCATATATTCCTGCGTGAATCACGAAAAACGCATCAATTTCTGCACAACTGTCTTCTATTTTTTGCTAGCGAATCGCAATTTTTGGCTGGTAAAAAGTACCGTGTGGTAAACTGAAAAATATTGCATTTCTGATAGTTTTAATTGGGACTCTATATTCTAACGTGTTTTCTAATGCACTGGTTATCAATTTCAGCGCAAATAACTGAAAAGATTTTTAAGAAATACCAAATTAAACGATAGATGAATCAATTTAATTTAAAAGAATCTCTTTCTTCGCAATAATGTATGTATTAGCGTAGCAGGCTGCCTGTGTTTATGGATGTATTATTGAGACACGTCCGAACGCTCGTACAGAAAGTTTCTTCATCCTGCATTGATGTCTCTCCGAATAATGGACGGGCAACATCTCTGTCCCATTTATTTCCACACATCATTAATATAAAATGAGAACCATGGATTCACCGGAAATGAAACGCAAAGCTTTTTCATGAAATTTTATGAGAGTTCAGGAGCAGACATGTAATTTTACAAATAATCACAAATGTTGGAAATGGAAAGCTATTTAAACAAAAGATCGCTCATGCAGATAGTAAACGACAAGAGTTGTAATATGATAATAATATGCAACTAACCATAACTTTGTAATAACACAGAAAACAACAAACGATAATGGGGTCTACAACTTCACTCCTGTTCAGCACTGCACACACACTGGCCTCAATAACAAAATACGCTGGCGAGGAACTGTTCCACACTTAAAAAGTGTAACTACGCCAGCTGTACTATTGATGTCAAAACCAACAACGCCAGAAAACCGTGAGTAACTTGTTTGACTTTCATCCTCAATCACCACGTCTTTGGGAATACCATAATTGTAGTCGTAGAAATGCAGGGTATTCATAATGTCATTTACCAATTCAAAAACTTATTGCAATTGGTAAGATATATTATACAGATTTGTTTTATTGTATTCAATGATTATTAAAGTTCTTAATCACATTTTGCATTTCTGTGATTCAGATATCCTGTTTGTGAAAGAGGTACTGTTGAAACTTAATGAAACTTCTATGAGAGACTTTATAGACACCCTGTTTTACGACAAAAGAAGACCTAATAAATGAGCAGGCTACTAGAAAGAAATTACGAAAAAATAGAAGAAACGATTGAACTGTTACGGCGTACTAGAAATAAAGACAAAGCATTAATATCGCAATTATTTTCTTAAACAATAATGCCAGAATATATTTCTGACTGTGAACCAACTGTTTCCGACCAGAGGGTGTTTAGGACCAATGACGAAACGCACGAACAAGTAAGTACTCAGAAGTCCAAAGTTCATGGCTTACACAGTGAATCCCCATTGCTAGCTGCCTCTGCACCTTAAAGAGGTTTGCACAACTGTATTGTTTGATTAAGTTTCAAGCTCTTCGTTAAATTTATGCCTGAAAAATATATGTCCAACGTCCTTTCATTGAGCATTTACGATCTAATCTATCAATAGCATTGACTAAGCTCAAGTTTGTAAGAAATCTTACTCACCACTTTTTTTGCTTGAAGTACCAGTACCGATAGAAATAATCAACCTATTTCAGTAGAATAAACAGCAATGGTGTAAGCATTTCTAACTAAAATCATTCCAGTATAAAATTCATCTCATAACTTGTGCTCATTATAAGCTCCTGCTCGTGAATAAAGCGAACTTACTAAAAATTGCCTTCCTCGTCACCTTTGATGTTATTTCTCTAGGTTATGCTGGTTTAGTGGCACAAGCCATCATGAACTGAATACCTAAACCTCTGCACACGCCAGAAACTAAGCGCATTACGAAACAAACAACAAAACCTAAATAACGCTCACTAGATCTGCAGTCGTAGCTTTATCGTTCGTTAGATAGACAGAAGCTTGTGAAGACATAACAAGAGCTGTGAAATGCGTTTGTCATGCAGGCAAAGAAGTTCACAAGTTTGGCCCAAGATTTTCACAAAACAAAATTTGTCTTCCACCAACACCACATAACTGGAAGGAGAGGGACAGGACCTCATAACATGTGACTATTGAAAAGCGCCTTTACAATATCGCCTTTTAAATATGTAAATTAGTTGTACAACCTGAAGATGGTTCTCGGTGGTTCGCAGTAGTAGCTATGAACTACAAATCAATAAAAATCTACCAATCAAGACCTTTGTCCATATACAGAGCACACTATCTTCCTCCTGGTGCAAGTCAATAGTATCTCCCAAAATACCCACAGAAAATGAGAGGCTGCTCAGTTTCCCACACCCAAGATATTCGCAATCAAAAAATAAAATGGTGAACTATACGAAAATTGGCATGTACAGTCATTTGATGAACGTAACCGTCATTAAATCAAGGTGTCAAAATCATCCATTCCCCAGCAACCAAAACTGTATATCTGATCTTTCGTAAAGAAGGCTTAAAAACTTCTGATGAACTTTGAAGAAACGCAGTTTCAGTAAAATCTCAAGAATTTAAACTATCATGCATACAGCACGAGAGGAAGAAACTTTGTGCACACGAACTTAGTGGAATCAGTAAGGGACAGATGTTAAAATCCGCGCAAGAAACGATTACATCTCCTCCGATAACTCTAAACACAAATAACTAGAATATGATGCTCAACCTGAGGCACAGGCAGTTAGACTGTAGAAGTATAACATGAAGCTCTCGCTCCAACAGCAACTATCTGCACTAAACATTCTTTAATTTATCAGGAAACAGGACAGAAATCATGAAGCTTAAACCCCTAGAAATAGCTATTTTCTCAGCACACATCGAACAATTTCATACTAAAATGCTTAACAAGAAATCCATCAAAAATGACAACAAACAAATAGTAGAAAAATTTGTGTAAATACACATAATACGTAAAGAAGGATCATTTTACTTATAACGAGGTATAAAAACAGCAATATATACAGAATGCGGGAAGCCATAACGAGTGGCAAAAAAAATTGTGTTTTGGATTGATGAAAGCATCAAGTTGCAACCTCTTGAATATTTTAATTTAAAAAGTACTTCAAAACAAGCACAAACCCGAGAATCTTCGTTAAAGTTAGAAAAACCTTTAGTACTCAAATGATTTACTTACCTCTCTGGCCGCTGACAGTAGCTCTCCGTACCATTGGGTTCACAGGTCGCAGAGTTAGCTGTACTTCTCGTGAACACCTCTGGTACATTTCGTCATTTCCTTGCTTACTGTAAACAAAATCAACTTCCCTCACCGTGAACACAGCGGTTGGCAGCAGGACCAGAACTACCGTCAGTAGCTAAAGGATTAAATACCCCATATTTTGCAGTCACAAACCTCTGGCTCAAACCATAGCTGGAAGCACATCAGTAGAACCTATAGTTTGGGCTGCCGTCGGCTGTTCTCCGCCAAGCATTACGGTAACACTTACTTGAGAACCAACGATAACGATTGTTTGCTTTCCGTCTGGATTTGCATTTCTAATTTTCAAAGATAGATGCCTGTTAGAACTTAGAATCCGTTCGATGCCGTTCCTTATCAAAGAAAAAGTTTAGATCAACATGATTTGGTCGGGACCTTAATTTGGATTCTAGAGACCCTTCAACCTTCTATTCTAGGCCAAATACAAGCGAGTATGGGTCTACCACGTGCGCGTTCATCACGCTGATCACCGAGCAGAAATCTGGCATGTCCCTAAACTCGTAATCCAATTGATGAAGAATTCGACAGCTTCTCCTTAAATCCCTGATGCCGAGAGCCTCGTTTGTAAATAATGGGACATCACAATCCATCACCTGTTCAAAACCCAGAGAGTTGTCTCGAGAACCTGATAAATCTAGACCCATTAACGAGGGCGCATTACGATCACTAAGTCGTGAACCCAAAGTGAACAAAAAAATAGACTGGTACAAACGCACTAGGTGACTGCAAGCTGCCACGTCGCCAACGGCGTCGACGAAGTTGTTCTTCCAAGTAATGAAGGTCTTGCCCAGATGCGAGGTCGTCTCCTCGAGGATACTGTCCGGTATTCGGCGCAGCTCCTTGTTCACCGAAAGTGCCAAGTGGCCCAGCATCCAGCAATATCCTGCAAACAATTGCAACACGGTTCAGTACATGAAAATAAAATAAATTATTCAGATATATTGCACAATACAGTATAACAAAGTACAGTATAAATCCACAATACATAGAATCGGGTTTTTAATTCATAGCGCTAATATCTTAAGACTTCCCGTCCTATGGTGCGACTTGAAGTAGAGGCTCGTAGGGGCGCTTGATTAGCTTCAAGAAGGTCGTCACTTCGAGTATCCAGAGTCACAGTAAGCAGGACGTGTCTCTCGACACGGGATCTGAACCCAGGTTCCCAACATCGCAAGCAGGGATGCTCAATACTTGACCAATACACGAAGTACCTTTTCAAATGGGCTCAAAGGTTGTCTGTGTGTTGATCATTTCAGAAGTGATCACACAGAAGTAAGCCTTGCGTTTTGCACTTGTATTCTCCAAACAAAAACGCAGCCGAGTTCCTTGAGTACAATAAGATTGATAGAGTAAAACGAATTAGTAGTTTGATAATGAACATTCGTTGAAGTCAACAATTTATAATAAAATATCGTAACTTAGACACTTTTCTCCAACACCCGGAGAGTGTCAGTTTATGGAAGAATCATATTACTTACACAAAGAGAGGCTTTTCAGTTATTTCGATTCTGAGGTCAAGGAGTTGGTGTGTTAGGTCTGAAAGTCGTAAGTTTGTGGCAGAATTATTTGATGCAGTCTCTGCGAGCTAAAGTGAGACCCAAATACTTTAAGTACGAGAAGTAAAAATTGAATAATATGAATTACTAAATGCATGAACAAACATAATGCGCACAGTATTTAGGTGAGCAACAATCAGATGCATTCAACACTGACTTATGAAAGACTCCAAAAATATTGACATAAGGTACATTGAGCGTATATTAAAACCATTAAATCGAGAATGATTGAAAATTTCAGTGCTTCAGTAAGATAGTGCATCTGCTATGATGAAGGGAGGTTTTCAAAATATAAATCAAACCTTTCCAAAATGTTCTTTCTGCTTTTAGGAGTTCTGTGTTTACACTAAGACATCTCTAACATACACAAATGTTTATCATGGAGAAGTAAAAACTGCAGTAAAAAAGGTATCAACTACCTTGATAATTTGTTTCGACTGAAATCAAAGTGTCCATAAAATCAGTGAGCCCAGTACATTCCGATTGTGTCTTTTCGCATGCCAAGAGTCATTCTCCCTCTGTCTACTGACGGGAACTCTCGGTACTGCCGCTACAGACATGGTTGACGCGGCTAGAAATACGGCATGGGACTTGGGTAAAACAACCGAATAATTATCGAAGTAATTATCCGACCCAAGAATGGGCCAGAAGGTTCGTTCCTATAGCTTCATTCTATTCTATTCTACCAACTGCCGTGTTAACAACGAAATTTAACTTTGTGTGCTGAGAACACGGGGTAGTGAGAGGGAACGTTGGTTGAGAGGGTTAAAAGGACGCCCACCCCTGAGAAAGGGGAATATACGTTTAGAATTAACAATTTTTATTTCCGGTTCCTTGTTTCTTGCAGTTATTACAACATTCCACACGCACAAAGGACATAAATCAGCTGCTGAATCCATCAATGTTTACCTACAAATCTGCTAGCATACATATTTCATCAACAAAAGGATTAGAAAAGTCAAGCACTATAAAGTAAACAACTGAACAGCATTGAAGTCACTGTGCGACCGAAAAATTAAAATATTCACTCCATTAAGAAGAACAAACGTTTAAAAGGCAATACACAATACGGAAAGTGTTTTCAGGAGCCTTATGAGCGAACGAGCCCTAACAATAACATATTTACAAGAACTGGCATTGGTTTTGTCCGGAACAGAAGACCTACGTCAAGTATTAAGTGGAGCAACCAACGCTCCGTGGCAGCAGTGCAAATTGAAGTTTTCATCCAGAACACATTTCTCCGTATGAATATTCCATAATCACTACTTCCTTACTTGAACAATGGGACTCCAACACTGAACAATTAATTAACTGTATAAAATACTCAAAAGTTCCTCTTAAAAATGCAATATCATCTTACGAGAAGCTTGGAAAACTTTTACAGCTTAAACATCACAAATGCAACACAAATTCACTGTACAACAACCACTCCCAACAGAGTACAGTAACCTTCACCTACAAATTAAACAACTTTCAGATGTGACAGTACTATTTTGACAATATATAGTAGTTTTGAGCTTTTTGAGCCCTCAAATTCAAATTTAATCCCTGTAACTATATAAGACAAAATACGAAAACACCAACCAACCAGCCATTGCTTGCAAAATACTAAGCAATGAACATTTTCAATCCGTTGAAGCTGTGTATTAAATATTACACTAAGAGAAGCCTATATTCAATAAATTTCCATAAATATTCATTAGCCTTTTATGTTACAGTCAGATTTGATATAATGTATACTAATAGTATACAGAAGAACTTTTCCTCCAACCTCAAGACAATAGCTATTGTAAGAGAAAAAACAAGTTGATTAAAAACATGATACGTGCTAAAAATATGCATGTGATAACCAAGTTCATAGTACCATTTCTTCCTCCAGTTTAAATTTATCCTTTGAAAACCTAGAGTGAAAATGTAACAGTAAAACTGATTATTCGAAAACACTTTAACGGAGAGAGCTAAAAATGTTTTTGAATAATCAGTTTTACTGGTACATTTTCACTCTAGGTTTTCAAAGGATAAATTTAAACTGGAGGAAGAAATGGTACTATGAACTTGGTTATCACATGCATATTTTTAGCACGTATCATATTTTTAATCAACTTGTTTTTTTCTTACAATAGATATTGTCTTGAGGTTGGAGGAAAAGTTCTTCTGTATACTATTAGTATACATTATATCAAATCTGACAGTAATATAAAAGGCTAATGAATATTTATGGAAATTTATTGAATATATCAAATGGTGGTCGACAAATGAAGTACCACTAATCTTCTCAACTGCGGAAACCCCCATCAAATGAAAATGCTGAGGCTATTTCTTTTTGTGCTGTTGCTTGCGTGAGTTTTCAAGAGTTGAAATTTTTTTGTCGAGTTTCCGTTGAAGCTGAGCACGGCGCTCTCGCGAGGGCAGCTTGGACGGCACGCCAGAGCCTGGGTACACAACACCTTCCCGCACCACCGTCTGCAACGGTAAGCAAGAAAGCGCTATCTTAACTCCAGCCTCCTCCGTCACCACTGCCAGAACGAAGCACAGTCTTTACCATCACCACTGCCAGAACGAAACACGGACTTCACCATCACCACAGCCAGAACGAAGCACAGTCTTCACCATCACCACTGCCAGAACGAAGCCCAGTCTCTACAATCACCACTGCCAAAAGAATGCACACTCTGCAATCACCACTACCAGAACGAGGCACAGTCTCTACAAACACCACTGCCAAAACGAGGCACAGTCTCTACAAACACCACTGCCAGAAACAGGCACAGTCTCTACAATCACCACTGCCAAAAGAATGCACACTCTGCAATCATTACTGTCAGATAAAAGTACAGCCTCGACAATTACAACTGCCAGAAAGAGGCAGACTCGACAATCACAACTATGAGACGGGAGTAACACACTGCGATGTGCGTTCCTTATTGCTAATTACTTGATATTTCTGGGCAGTGAGGGAGCCCCATATCTTAAAACAACGCGTATTCATACAATTTTGGAAAAAAGATGCACTCACTCTTACCACCAACACTAGATCATACTTTTCACTCTTTCCAAAAATACCACTCCGTGTCACACAATACACCACTCCGGAAACCTAATGCAGTTCTCACTTCACCCCAATAAGTCATGTCTCACGTGCGCAAGCAGAGCAACACAAAATAATTGAAAAGAAACACAGTTCACTGACCACTCGAATAATACTCCAAACCGCACAATCTATCTCTTCTTTCCTTACACATTAAGCTGCCAAGTCTCACGCGGGCATACGTAAAAACTCAAAAGTAATCCAAAGATAAGCCAGCCCCACTGACCGCTCGACCGTGCTGGCGTGCATGCTGTCCACAGCCATGAGCCTCGGCCACAAAGTGCTGCAGGCAGTAGTAAGTGTGGCAGAACGAACACGACTGTAAGAGTAGCGTGCATCCAGCCGAGCACCCCGCCACGTTGCAGCGGTTGTGGGAAGCGGCGAACGAAGACACCACGGCATCGAAGTCGTCAGAGTCGTTGCCGTCCGTGGTGCTTTTAAGGCCACCATCGACGTTGTCTTTGCCTTTAGCGTTGAGTTGCGATTTCTTTTTTTTGGATTTTACGGATTCCTGACCAGCCTTCAGCTGAGCCTCGACTTTCTTCTCTTTAGCGTCTTGTTTTTGCCGAGCTATGGCTTCCCGCTCTATTCTCTCACAACCCAGTCTATGTGAGGTAAAATTTTCCTTCGCTATATCTTTACCACAAATTGTGCAATGTTTGATGGCTCGTTCTAAAGAAGTTGACCCTTCCTCACGAGAAGTAGCTGCCTTCGTTTTTGCCTGACAACTAAGTTTGTGGTGGGTGAAATCTTCCCCACGAATGTGTGTCTTGCAAATTGTGCACAGTTCAGATACAGGTTTTACGGAAGCACTACACTCTGAAGGTGACTGAATATTGCTAACCTGAGTGTCATCTGTGGAACTAAAGGGTGCCTCTGAGTTATTTTCATCAGGTACCAACAGCTCTGCCCCAGTGCCTTGTACAGAATCATTATCTACAGCAGAAGATATTGGTTCTTTCGATACAACAATATGCCTCTTTTTTTCTAAGCCCTCACTAAAATGATGAAGTCCAAGAGACTCTGCTATGTCATGAATCAGCATACGATCGTAGGATGAAAGCTTAGCAGGGAAGTGATGTTTGATTCTAGAAGACTGAACAAAATTATCGAGTACTTTCTTATAACGATCAAGTTTATTTTGAGTTCTCTCTTGCTCTTCCTTGGCGATCTGTTCCTCAGATTTAGGCTCAGACTTACCAACATTTTTGCGTGGTTCTTTAAGAATACCACTGAGATCAAGGTCTCTAAAATCTGCACTGATTTGTGTGCAGTTCTCTGTAAAAGGATCAAAAGAAGAGCTTTTCAAGGCCCGTACGGCACACAGTCGAGCACCAGCAATAGACTTTGATGGGTGGAGTGCAAGCGCATCAGCACAAAGTGATAAATTTGAGCAGGGGTTTTTAATCATCTGCCTACACCGTTAATTTTAAGCTGGCACCGCGCTATCTGATTAGCAAGTAATAATTAACTTTTAATAACCATCATCAAACCTACTCGGATAATCAGAAATGTCAACCCATACGTTAAGAATGCCGTGGCTTAATCTGATTCATAATGCCAACATCAAGTTTCAAAAAGTAAAGTTAATACAATACATATTTGAATCATTACGTAAACCCCAGTATTCAGTTTTGTCGAGTTAATGCTGCAGTCTTCAAGAGAAATACCTCTGTCAATAATTTCTGAACTGGTCTCTTCTTTGGGAGTTCATGATTTGAAAATCAACATAAACGAAATGCTCCTCATCAAGTCACAAAGCTGGTCGGTAGAAATAGATCTAAGATTTGCAATTGTTCGACTGCGTAAGGAAGTATAATTGTTTTTAATATAGCGTTGAATTTATAATTGAGTCCTTCAAGCCTATAAATATACAAGTGAGCCTCGTATAAGGTAGGGAATTCTTCCCGAAACATGTCTACCTTTTTTAGAGGGTCCCTTGTACGAGAGATTTGGTCACTCTTTATTTCAGTTTATTAACTACCTGCGTTGAATCAATTGAAAACTAGTAGAATAATAGAAAACTAAATAAACTAAAACTAGGTTACTAATATATTTCAATCCTTCCTACCTTGCACAAGTTTCATGTACCATGTACGAATACTGACCACAAACCTTGTACAGGTAACATGTTGCATGAGTACATCTTATACGAAGTTCGTTTATTAATTTTCATAAGAGTAATTAAGGTGAGTTAGTTTGTGTAGCTTTACTCTATTATTGACATTGCTCTTTGACTTACCTAACAAGTCATGACAAATGTCAATAATAAATTAGATTTTTCCACGCCCCCCAATCACATAATTTATGAGACAATTTCAACTCTATACCAGTTCTCTTTCCCAAACGCGCGAGCAGAAACATTTTATCAGTTAAAAATCTTTCGTCTTTCTGTACAGTTTAGAATCAATGTATTGAGTGATAAATGTTTTGCTTTTTGAAAAGCTTAACCAGAAATATAATAGCGAGGACAATCTCTTTCACTTTTAGCATTTTTATTGATTATTAATTAAACACTATTTAGAGATATATATACATATATCTCGACGTTTCGACCTTCTAGGCCATTTTCAAGAAGCTGAAATAAAAACAAAAACACATTGGTAATCTAATGACCTAAACATAACATTGTTTTCAAGTAGAGCATGAAAAAACAAAAATTCAAATAAAAACACAACACTAACAAAAAGAAGAAACCGGAAAAATCCTAAACCAAACGCAGAGGGTAAGCAGATTGTGGATCATTTAAAATTGGTTTGTCTATTAAAATGAATAACGATTCTAAAATGCGTAAGCCTAAGACACTGGAAGCTGTGGCGATTACTTTAAAATCTTCTAATGTAACAGGGAAGTTGCACTTCTCTGCATGGGTCCGTACAGCAGAGTGAAAAGGGTTGACAAGGGGGCGGTTAGTTCGAAAACTTCTTCCAGCTCTGCCACACGAACAGCGAGAACTCTAGATGTAGAGCCCACATATTCAGACCCACAGTGTGCGTAATTATGTTTATAAATGACAGAGCCCCCTTGCCAACCCTTCTCACGCTGCTGTACGGACCCATGCAGAGAAGTGCAACTTCCCTGTTACATTAGAAGATTTTAAAGTAATCGCCACAGCTTCCAGTGTCTAAGGCTTACGCATTTCAGAATCGTTATTTATTTTAAGAGACAAACCAATTTTAAAATATCCACAATCTGCTTACTCTCTGCTTTTGGTTTAGGTTTTTCAGGTTTTTCTTTTTGTTGGTGTTTTACTTTTATTTGTTTTTTATCTTTGTTTTTTTCGTGCTCTTTTTGAAAACAATGTTATGTTTAAGTCATTAATTTACCGGTGCTTTTGTTTTTATTTCAGCTTATCGAAAATGACCTAGAAGGTCGAAACGTCGAGATATGTGTATATATATACATGTATATATTTTTTTAAATAGTGTTTACTTAATAATCAATCAAAATGCTAAGACTGAAAACGATTGTCCTTGCTCTTATATTTTTGGTTTAGAATGAATCAATGTAGGACTACAGTGACAGGTCAAAACACTTAACATCTTTTGTGACGTACAAAATGCATGAAATACACACCAGGCGATAAACAAAATAGTCCCTCAGGCGATAGACAAAATCGTCGTTCAGGCGATAGACAAAATGGTCGTTCAGGCGATAGACAAAATGGTCGTTCAGGCGATAGACAAAATGATCCTTCAGGCGATAGACAAAATGATCCTTCAGGCGATAGACAAAATGGTCCCATAGGCGATAGACAAAATGGTCCCATAGGCGATAGACAAAATGATCCCTCAGGTGATAAACAAAATAATCCCTGAAGCGATAGACAAAATGATCTCTGAGACGATAAACAAAATAATCCCTGAAGCGATAGACAAAATGATCTCTGAGACGATACACAAAATAATCCCTGAGGCGACAGACAAGATAATCCCTGAGACGATAGACAAAAATAATCCCTGAGGTGATAGACAAAATGCACTCTCACCTTCATCGATGTGCTCAGCGCGGACGACCCTGGCGCGCTCGCTCATGTACTGCACGAAGTTCTTCAGGAACTGGTGCTGCTCGAGCGTGCGCGTGTCGCACACCACGCTCAGGTGGCGCCGTGCACGAGTTACAGCCACGTTCAGGCGACGGTCCTCTGACAGGAACCCAATTTCTCCTGCAAAGCAAAGCTGTCGTTAATGGTGGGAACACAAGTACTCATTGAAAGAAGGAGAATTATCACAACGTGACCTGAAACATCAAGGCCCCTTTGCATATATTTTTGGTTATCATACTATAAGATGTCCACGAAACAAACACATCAAAGGGGTTTGTAAAATATTGGTGCGGCATGGTTCTGCAATTTCACATAGCATAACTCGACTTAAATTTGGCTAAAATTTCTGTAAACCTTCGTTATTGAAGTACATTCACTGGGCTTCGATACAACGACAGAATTGAGTAAATCTTTTCTCCGTTTCTTTCAGTTCATTAGCACCTGCTATCGGTCAGTAAACCTTCCTAATTAAACAATTTCTATTTGCAAGTGAATAGCTAACTCTTAACAGTCCCTGTACTTACGATACAAGAGAATCTAACATGAATACTTTACAATAAATGTTCATACCCGGTATTGACTCGACTGTACAGTCATTCAACAAATTGTTATTAAACTGACAAATAAGAGCATAAACTCAGAGAAAGCTATTTTTTATTAATATTGTATTATTACAATTGACAAAAATTCTGACCACCAAAGACTAGCTATGAAGGGAACCAGACCAGCAGTAGCTGCACTCGCTAAGGAACTGATAACAAGTATCTGAACGAAATAATCCAATAGCTGCTGCTATGAAGAAGTAAAACTTGAATACAAACTCAGAACGACAGCTTGATGACACTGTCCAACAGCAAGGTCCTGAGCAACTGTACAAATGATGGAAAGACCTGCAGTTATCAAAAGCTAAAACTTGAGAGCAAACTCTTTGCTTAATGACAAAAAGTTGGATTATGACACAAATGCATACCTTTAACATTAGACCTCACTAGAGTCAAGATAACAGCTTCCTTCTCACGACCCTGGAAGCCATCGACGGTTTGCACCTCCACGTCAGGAAAGTCCTCGTGTACAAGAGACCTCACCAGCTTCACCTGATCATCAAAGATTCATATGTTACATACATCACAACAGGTTTCATTTCTCCACGTAACACACATTATGTATTGGTGAAGTTTTGAAAAGACTTGTCTGTCACCAAATATACCATTTAGAAGTACCCAACGATAATTAGAATTGATAACTCTTTTACAGCACATTACTGTCAGTAAAGAGACTGTACTGATAAACACAAGCAATGTGAATTTGAAGAATTAATACTCAAAGAAACATTTGTAAGATTAAAAAAAAAACAATGGAAAACACAAAAAACAGGCACAATTTTACAGCAAGAAGTAACAATACTGACAACCCAGCCTCTATGCACAAGGGAGAGAGCAAAAAAATGAAAGCCTCCATAACAAGAGAACAGAGCTCATGAAAGACACACAACCAGGACTGCTGAATATGCAGTAGCTAACTTAGAACACTAGAGTGAAATTCTCTTACAGCCTGCAGGCGGCAATCATACTTGGCATTTTAATTAGATGATGGTATATCAAATTAACAACATTGCTAGTTCACACAAGTTTAGTCATATGCCATTAAGAGCAACCATGATTAAAAATCATGAAATCTACCATTTGACTGCTAATAAACTACTGAATATATAATGAACTAACAAATGGTATATATGCTTTAAATTCAGGCCATATACATAGTATATTCCTTGAGAAATGAAATTTTTTGCCTATATTCGACACTTTTTTATAATCATTCATGAAAATAGCTCAGTCACTACCAAATTTGAGTAGTTCATCTGAAGTTCAAGTTCTGTGCATATTAGGAAAATACCCAACACATTATATTATCTAGTATATTTTGAATGATGAAATGTAATCTTGAGGAAAATTAATATTTCATAACACAGCATTAGTCCAATAAATTTTAGTAAGATAGTGAAGCACAAACAATTTACGGATAAACACTCTTTGCACACACACATACAGTACTATATTTTTGATGAGATTCCAATTTTATTCAAAGTGAGATAAAACAAAATATATGATTTTTAATTAGTAATTCAACTAATACATTTGTCCCCATAAAATTCCAACATTATTTTAGGTCTATCACATTCTCTGCTGAGCATGGCAGGACCATGACTTATTTCAAATTTGAATGCTGAACAAAGCACATAAAATACCATAAATAAACATCAATGTTCAACATCTGTTGAAATATCATTCATGAACACCAATATCATTATCACCATATAAATTTTCAATATAAATCAATATAAAAAAACACCCCAAGCCTTCATTGACTTCACAAAATTGAGAATTCCCTTCAAGGTTGTTGGATTATGCTTTTGTACATTCAATACATACATTCAATGTGCTTTGCTTTATCTCAATTTAGAGATAAATGAAACTATCATTTCCTCTCTAGCCTCTGACATCCCACAAGCAAATTTCAGCATTAAGAAAACTCAAGTTTCATCTTAGCCGTTATGTCCAAGGATTTGTAAACACAAAGACTTTAAGCTCCCTCCCAAGCCTCTCGTGTCCCAAAAGTAAATTTCCCCATAAAGAAGACCCTCAGCTTCCTCTTTTCTGATCCAAATGCACATTATAACATAAAGAAGAACTTTAGCTTCTGCTTAAGATGAACCCAGAGCTCACCTGCATACTGTAGGGAGTGATGACAGCAAGCTGGTGCTGCCCAGAGCTCACCTGCATACTGTAGGGAGTGATGACAGCAAGCTGGTGCTGCTCAAGACCAGCGCTGATCAGCTTCTTCACAAGCGCCAGCACCAAAGAGGCCTCTCCTTCATTGCTCCTGCTCACCACTGAAGTCTTCTCAGCATCGTCACTCTCCTCAAATCCAGGACATGAACTTGTGTCCACCAACAGCAGTGGCACGTCTGGAAAGTTATGTTGTATGTAAATAGTTTTATGTGTACCTAGTAGTTAGTTGTTTTCTTTCCCATGGACAATGGCATGGCTAGAAAATCAACATCATCCAGAAACATTACTCATGTTCAATCTGAAGTCATAAAATAATAACAAACACATAAAGCTCAATAATTGAAATTTATAGACACTATATTTATAGGCTCCCATCCCCAACCTCAAGCAAATGGAAGCCATCTTATGCTGATTATAAAAAACATATTACACTTTTTTCTTCATCTGCAAAATGAAATAAACATGTGAAAATGTCTTGAAACTTTACATCATTATTGAGTACTTTGAGGTATTCACCGATACAAAATACATTAGTACCTCGGTTAACAACCACAATTCGTTCCTGAAAGCTGGTCGTTAAATGAAACGTTTGTTAACCGAATCAATTTTTCCAATAAGAAAAAATGGAAATAGAAATGCAAATAAAGCACTAAAATAACACAAAAACATGGATGTAACACGATAAAAAAAGGTAATATCCGACCGCAACATATCGAGCGCGACTGAGGTTGGGATGCCGAGTGGGTTCTTTGTCTTGCTGTTCGTTATCCGAAAATTTGTTCGTTTTCCAGGACAAATCTTTGGTGAAATTGTTGGTCGTTAAGCAATTTTTTCGTTATCCTCAGCGTTCGTTAACTGAGGTTCTCCTGTACACAATTTTGCTCTATTCACCGATACACCAAATTAACTAAAACATTGTTTTTTCACTTCAGTCATGAATGACAAAGCTGTACAATTTTGTCATATTGATTCTCCAATCCTTTCTAACTTTCCTCCAATCCTTTCAATTACATCTAAGTTTGCTAAGGGCTTCTGAACTACATGCAGAGGAAGGCCAAGCAGTATTACTGAACAAAATAATTGAGACTTCACAAAAAATAAAATAACATCCACAGGTTATCCCTAAAACAATTTTGTGCTATGATTTCACTCACAAGTAAGCTAATAATCTTTAGATTTCAAGTGTAAGTCTATTTCAGTCATAGAATAGAAAAAATAATATGATAATAATAAACAAATCAATACACAAAAGCACAAACACATCACAAAGATACTTAAAAACTAACTCACCATATGCTGCCGAACAATAGTTTTAGTAGATTACTTAGAGATTTACTTCATTGGCATCCAAATGAAGTTTAACCAGTGGCAACATGCATTTAAACAAACTAGCAGCAAAATCTAAACAAACCAGTACATTATCAACCACCAAACATATTTGTGCATGAGACTGCTTGGACTGTAGGCACACTTCTTGCAAAAAAATATAAACTTTCTTCCCTCTAAAACTGACTACACAAGCTCCTAAAGTTTCCCTGATGTTCGTATGAGGCCAGAACTACCTTAGAAAATAAGTAATCTAGCAAACTGCACAGATGACAGTAGTTACTGGAATACCTCCTTTAAGAACAGCTGACAGATCTTTCCTTCTACTTAGAGGCAAGTTCCTAAGTTAAGATCTTCCCTAAGAACAGCTGACAGATCTTTCCTTCTACTTATAGGCAAGTTCCTAAGTTAAGATCTTCCCTAAGAACAGGACAGATCTTCCCTAAGAACAGCTGACAGATCTTTCCTTCTACTCAGAGGCAAGTTCCTAAGTTAAGGGCTGGAGAACTTCCTCCTTCAGTCAACCCATGTGAGGCAACACATTGAACTGCATCTATAGAACTGGCTTCAAAATCATACTATATTAGAAATTATAATCACAAATGAAAGGCTAGACACTATCTTGTCTGAAATGGTTGTCATTACTCATATGAAAAAGTTAAGCAAAATACCTTTATTCAACTTGTAGAAAAATCAGCCACAGCTTTTTCTGTTCATCTAAGTAGCCAGCTAGAATGACTATTCAGATTACTGTAGAAATAATTTAACAACTCATAAACTAAGCATCCAATTGAGGTAATGGCAAGTTAATTGTTCAGGTCACAGCACTACAGAAATGAATGCTCCACTCAATACAATAATCAATTTACAAATGTGAATTATTTTAACTCTTTAATGGTAACAACTAGATATGAGGCCAAAATGTGAATAATTTTTTTTAACTCTTTGGCTGCAACTCCCAAATTAGTGTGTATGTACAACAAGGTCAGTGTACCATATATGGTACACTTCACAGTCAAAGTTAAATTGCTTAAAACAGAACAGAAAATTCATTTTTTGTACATGAAGATGCTAATTTAGTATGGCATGTTTAAAAAATTAAAGACTAGAAAATAATTTACAACTGTTAAATTCTAATACAAAATTATAATTTCAGAAAAGAACTAGCAATACTCAACTAACATGAAATTGAAATCAAAAAATAATATATAAAGAATTTTTCTAATGAAGATGGTCATGATCACATAGTTATATCACACAAGTCAAATAAAATTGTAATGTAAACATATAATAGCCTTAGAAATTTAATGTTAAAAATAAACGTCCTCCTTACACATATAGCATAACAAACAGTTCTTACCTGTGTATTCAGAGCTGGCCACATGAGGTAGATCACAGAGTAGATGAGCAGCCACAGACTGGTGAGCAACAAGTCTATTCTCGTACATTTCAGCGGACGCCCAGCTCATGATGTCGGAGTGCATGCGATACTGAACAGTGAGCATGCGTACGACTTGTGAGCCATAAAGGTCAATGACGCGCTCCATCAGCGACACGAGAAGCTTGGAAGCATCAGAACAAAGGACAGTAGGGGGAAGCTGCTTGTGGTCACCAGCTAGAACCAGCTTGGGTGATCGCAATATGCACAGATAACATGATGCTTCAGTGCCTTGAGAACACTCGTCGATCACTGTGAGTCCAAAGTGATCCTTATCTAGGCATCGCAAAGCACCATTTGCATGAGCAGACAATAAAGTGCACAGCACAACATCTGCACCTTTGACCAACTGACGAAACATTTTATCCTGTCTTCCATTTAGTTCTTTACGTAGTTGTCCAAGTTCTTTATAAATCCCTTTTCTGTCCCTCCCTCTTATAAATTCCAGCTTTTTTGTAAGACTACATATCTCCTTTTGAATATCATCCACAACTTCACGATCTTCATTTCTATGCATGAGTGCATCTATCGTGTGGCGCTGAGTGGCAGGGGTTGAACGCGCTGGGTGACCAATTCTAACAACACGAAGGCCAGCCACATCCAGACGCTCAACAAGATTATCAACCCCAAGGTTGGATGGAGCCAAGGCCAAAACTTTGATTCCCATCTTTACATGTTGACGTATGATTTCAATGAGTGTGGTGGTTTTGCCAGTACCAGGAGGGCCATGCACAACAGCAAGATCCTGTTGCTTCACAACAAACTCTACAGCTTCCCTTTGAGATGTGTCTAACTTCTTGTCAAAAAAGACCAACTCATCAGTGTTGAGAGCGCACAATTTGGGATGCAGGCGAGGTAAAGGAAACATAGGAGGCTCTTCATTAAAGAGAACAGCACATAGGTGAAAAGCAGGGCCTTGAACATCACAAATTTGATGCAGGCTCTTCAAGATACGATGGATATTTTCCAATGATGGGTAGTGCTTCACAGAATATGAAGAACTTTCTTCAAATTCATAAGGCTCATCAATTGTGATGTTAATATCTTGGCTGGAGACCTCAATCACCACTCCTTCTCGACAGTGATCTTCCGGACGGCACAAGGGTCCTCCTTTATAGATGCTTACATTATCTCCCTTCTTCAACCCATGAGAGGGAAGAGTCCGATGAGCATATGAGGCAAATGTGATGCAGTACCTGCCAAACTCAGTTGCCATGTTAGACACAAGCTCAAGGTGTGGGAGAACTCCAGGGATTCCTTCCCCATTTTTGTTAACAGTTTTCATCAACTCACGCTCATTTTCCATGTCTCTCTCAAGATAAAGCAGCTTTCTCTGTAGTTTCACAAATTCATGTTTATTTAACTTGTTTAGATCAGCAGCATTAACTTCACAAGGTTGTTTAATTCTCTTGGTCACTTCATTGCCAACATTCTCTTTGTTCTTTCTAACATAAATGCCATTAACAACATTTTCTTTGCTCTCACTAACATCATTAGAACAAATAGATGATGCTTTTTCATTGCTTAGATGTAGAATTCTCTGTGTTTCCCTTGTAATTCTTTCCTTATTCATTTCTGCCTGTACATCCACAGAAACACATTTGGGCTCATCCTTACTTAGATCTACATCCATGTTGCAAGACTTGATCTACAAATTGAAATTACTGGAGCACGTAAAATTTAAAAACCTGTATACAACTCAATTGTGAAATATCTAAAAAGTAAAGCATAAATACATTTTGAAGCACATCAAGAATGCAAAAAATTTATATAAAAGGTAATGCATCAATATGAAGCATGTCAGAGAGAACAGTGCCTAAAAAATTAAGTAGTTTCCTGAAATATCTTAAAAAAACTACTGTGATTGTATATTTTTGAATAAAAATTGCAGGTTTTTTACACAGCTACCATAATGCAACATCTATGTAACATAGCAAATAAAACATTAAAATAATTTATTTTGGTAAGAAATTGTTCCAAAACTTATATTTTATACTTCACACAGAAAGAATGTCTTAATAATGTGATGAATCCATTTCCTACAACAATTTCTAGCAATTCTGCATTACAGAAAACAATATTTGAACAGCATAACTTGTTTTTATTTTCATCTACGATAATACAAATTTTTGCTAATAAGATACATTGTTAGGTAACATTACATCACATGAAAACACTGTGTGACTACCCGTGGGTCACATCACAAGAAATGTGTTGAGAGGTATGAGGTACGACAACAAGCATAACTCATTTTTAGTGAATTCAGTCTTTCAGATGCGACTTTTCAAAGGCAATCAAACTCCATGTTTGAGCAATCCATGATGTAAACTTCATTCATTCATGGCACTGTAGTAACACAATACACATAATAGTTAAGTGGTATTGCACCTAGTAGTATACATATGACAAGTTACACACATGGTAATGCAGTAAGATAGCCATGTCTAAAGCTCTCACATTATGTGGATAATCTTGCAAGTGGAAAAACAGAAAAATAAATATAAATAATATAATTGTATATTGTTATAATGACTGTCATTGTATAGCTAACTGATGTTTACAAGCTAAATTATTAGATAATGAACTTCATTCTTGGGCACTGATCCTTGTTGTTTAAAACTGAAACAAATAGACTGACACTACAATAAAATAGACAAATTACATTTGAATAAGTTACAATTATCAATAACACTGACATTAGATATAATAAAACTAACATTACATTAGAAGAAACTTAAATTATATACCTAATCTTCTAATAATTAGCATCAGTTAGACTAACACTAAAGTAAATTACACAGACATTGCACTAAAATAAATATTTCAATCTTAAAAAGATTGAATTCATACTGAAATAAATGTGACATTGAATGGAACATGTGCACAAACCCAGCAGTTTCAAGCATTAACATAACAAAATTCTACATGAGTAATAAAATGAGTACCAAATAATTTCCTTTTTAATTACCTAAAATGCTTCTCATGAATGACTAAAAACATGACTATTCTAAACATGGATATCAAGAATTCTATCCCTTCATTCAAACCATCACAAGTCAATGAACTTTTACCTCCCTCAATTTTTTTCTTTTGGTGAAATTACTAACATAACCAGATATAACTATTTTATCATGATTTTTTCATCACTAATGAGTTATTAGGTAAACTTAGCAGGATCCCAAACAATCACTACGTGCTCAGAAAAAAAGGTTTCTCTGCTGATACGCGTGAGGCCGTTTGCACGTCCTCTTTCTTCAATCTCCCTAACACGAGTGTGCAGTGTGCCAAGCAGTGTGTGTGAAAGCTAACGTGTGTAAGTGCTCCGGCTGAACCATATTATCGTCATGAAGAAAAAAAAGTTTGTTTTGATACAAGTCCTCCTAAACTGTTAAGCAACAAGTATTACTCAGTTATATTAGTTACAGGCTTAACGTTAATATGTAATAGCTAACATAAATGAATATTTATGGAATGGTACGGATTTTCACACTTGATGAAGTAGACGTATTTAAACTCATTACCCATGTGTTCGTATGGTAACACACTTGTCTCTGAGCAAGTTGAAGTTATTAGGTATTGATAGAACGCTGATGCTTCGTAAAAATATTTTTCTCTCATTGATGAACATCTCAACCTTCCGAATATAAATCACCATTCTAAAAATTACTACTCTCGTACAAGAAATGAGAGATCCTTCGCAACAGCTGATGAATGATGCGCTCCACTCTAAACAAAAGACAAACCAATCAGCTCGTTAGGAAAACAAGTAACAAACACGTATGTCATGTAGGGAAAACCTGTACGTATACGCAACAATGCTATTTTGTCCGTGTGAAAGATATTTTTCAGCACCTGCTGTAAATAAATACTGATAAAATCCTGTTTTTAGCCAGTAACAAAAAAATGATATACTGTCACAAGGTTTGACTTCTGCATTCAGATACTGGAAATAATTTTAAAAATATTTTAAGCGTAGGCACACCGTACTAAGAAATCCGCAAAATAAATTTCTCGCTCATGGATAAATTCCCTAAAAATTCGTTATACGAAAATATATAAAACATCTTTTTTCATAGCTTGTTTGTGATTCCATTGACGTTAATGTATCGATTTACTTTCGAAACTTCAGTGATGTAAAATGAGATTACACTAGGCGGAATTATTTCTGATCACTGACACAAACAATATTTTTAAGCTCTTAATTGTTTTTGAAATACTCCAATTACTCGGAAACATACTGTTTGTTTATCGCATTATAATATAGTGAATGTGTTTTCACCAATTTAGGGTTTATAAATAACTCTTTTTCAAAATCTACTTTATATTATTATTTTTTCTAATTTTATATGGTGTTCATTACAGAAAATTTCCTGAATGACGATGAATGATCACTCGTGCTTGGATGAAGACCGGAGTCTTTGGAACGCTGTTGTTGCAGCTTACAGTAGCCGCCAGGACTCTATTTGTTGTGAAATTCTGGGCATGAAAAAAGAATTTACAAACCCTGACCATGCCTCTACTTCTCTCCCTAATCCTAGCCAGACTTTTAACGCTGGCGCTTCTGCAAGAAGCGATGGTAACAACGATAAAGTCAACGAGAACCCAACATCGGTACAGCGGGACATCCTAGCCATATTAAAATCGGCGCCCTCAACGTCGTTGCCGGAGTACACTCTACCCTCCCAACTCAACCGTGTCTTGCACGAGGTAACGTTTGACCGGAAGGAGTTCGTCTGCTACTGTGGGTGAGAAATGTTTTTTTAATATCAACGAATGGATTTATTCCACTTCTTTCTTTTCTTGTTCTGTGTAGTTACTGTCTTTTTTTATCCCAGTTGCTTGTTCATTAACGTCTCACGCTGTCTCTTCCCTTCTGCAGAGCAATCAACAGACCACCGTCACCACACCGTCAGGTTGGTCACTTGCTGAGATCGCTACTTTGAAGACTCTGTTGCTGCGTGAAGACGTTCTGAGAGACGCCTGTGACCACGCAGCCCAGCTGAACCTAGGGCCTCTGTTGCCTCCTGTAGCAGTCTTGGTGATGCTCCCGACGGTGAGTGACCAGAGCACTGCTTCCTTCCTACTGTGCTCGGTGTCACGCACGCCTGCTGACGATGCTAGTCTTCATAAACTTTTCGTCTGTTTATAAAAAGACTTTTCGTGTTCTAATTTTTGTCAGGCTACTAAATCAGTGACCAATCTGAGTGTAAATATATGCCCAATTACTCTCTGTACTGCCCAGCCTCAAGATTAGCCTGACTGCCTAGCCTGAATAAAACGCGTTTTCCCAGCCTCACTGCCTAGCCTGAATAAAGCATGTTTTCCCAGCCTCACTGCCTAGCCTGAATAAAGCGTGTTTTCCCAGCCTCACTGCCTAGCCTGAATAAAGCATGTTTTCGCAGCCTCACTGCCTAGCCTAAATGAAGTGCATCTGTCCAGGTGAGCCAGACCACAGACCAGCTCTCACACCCCACAATCACGAGTCTGTGTATCCTGGCTACGCAGGACCCGAAGGCCTACACCACAGCCTGCCTTGTGCCCGCCCTCAAGTATTCAATTTCTCCACACTGCCCTGAGGTGCTGGCCAAGGTCATCAAGCAAATGAATAAAAACATTTGGCCACACGTTCACCTCGTTATTAGGTTAGTTTTTTCGTAAAGCATCTTATAGAAAAATAATCTGATTAAAAATTAGAGTATCTTTGATCTCATGTAGTATTTAGTATCTTTTGAGTCATCTAAGGCAGTTTATCTCGTCTAGCATGCACCATCTTTCGTCTTACATATATCAGTATCTTTCGTGTCATTTAAAATGTTTTTTCTCGTTTAGTATCTTTCTCTTCGTCTCTTCCAGTGTCTACTATTAATTTTTATTTTCAGGGCGTTGAAAGAACGAGAAGCTATAACAGAAAACCACTTGGCGGTGCTGGAAGCAACCTGTAGCATTTTCCCTGAAAATGTTCACGAAACAGTGATCGAGGTAGGCAGCCTCATGAAAAATTTCCACTTCCCCCAGCGGACATCGAACCACACAAAATTTTTAGTCAATTTGCAAAATAAAATGAAGATTTACATTAAGATCACGCCAATGTATTCTAGTGGTCCCTTTCAACATTATAGTCTAACTGGGATATTAAAAAAATGTCCGCCATGTCCTCATAAAATATTACCCTTTTCTTCAACACTTAGCTTAATAGGAGCTTATACATATTTCCCTTTATTTGTACTTCAGTTTCTCTCTCTGTTTCTCCCACCATCACAAGACCCAGCAAGTCATCACCTAACTGTCTTTTATAATTCATATCCAGAGCGTCGTGACCGCCCTCCAGCACGTGACCTCAGCCCTACCATGCAGCAGCAGCCGTGTGGGCAGGACCCTGCTGACGGTGGTCTCCTCTTTGGTGCCTCACCTGCGCAAAGCCCACCCTCATCTAGCGACGGTGGTTCAGTTGGTGGGCATTCACACCTCTCCACTGCAGAGGGCCGCGCTGGCACAACTCAAAAAAGTATCCTAATTGTTAGTATTTCACATCCATCATATGAGCGTCTTAGTCTTTTGTTTGAATAAAGTATTTTTCTTGCCTAATGGAGTATTTTCTGAATTCTTAATTTACGTTGAAAAAATACACCAGTACTCGAATACTGAACGAATATCTCGGTGTGGGCTTCAACAGCATAGCTAATATTCGATTGCAGTAGCAAATTATAACTTAATTCATAAAATTGCAAATAGAAATCTCAATGCTTCGATTGCTCAAACTACAGCGATAATAAATAAATATTTTATTCGTAGAAATAAATTTTTAATGATTGAGAAGACCGCTTTTGTACACTAGTTAAACATAATCAGACTTTGAATACCAACTCCTTCCTTCATTAGCTGAGACTCAAACCCTCGTGCTTCTTTTATCATCATAACCTCTTCAATTAATTTTTACAACAATATCTCGCACGTTCAGAGCCCCAGACTAACTAGTACAATAAGATTCAGTGACTGGGTAACCCCTCTACTCATTCCTAGTGCCAATAATGCTTGCTATTGCATGCCTAGGGATGAAGGCAGCAAAAATTTTAAACAATTTTTGATTAGCTTCACTACAACACTGTTCCCAATTGTATAAATTACACTTATTCAGTAAAAGAACATTTGGTAGACAATTTTCAATGGAAATTACAAGGCTAAAGGTAAAACACTTTAGAGAGAGAAATAATTACACATTTACTGCTATAGCTTTACATAGCTGGAGATTGAAGCAAGTTAGAAGGGAGTGGGATACCGCTTAGGCCATGAAGGTTCCTCTCCCTCAGCTCTCTCACGGTAGAACAGGGCAGACTTGTCCCTGAGGAGTAAATAGAACATGTGAGGAGTACATAGAACATGTGAGGAGTACATAGAACATGTGAGGAGTACATAGAACACGTGAGGAGTACATAGAACATGTGAGGAGTACACAGAACATGTGAGGAGTATATAGAATAGAATAGAATGAGGCTATAGGAACGAACCTTCTGGCCCATTCTTGAGTCGGATAATTACTTCGATAATTATTCGGTTGTTTTAACCAAGTCCCATGCCGTATTTCCAGCTGCGTCAACCATGTGGGCAGCGGGATTCGAACCCGGGTCTTCCCGCTCGCAAGCATATTCGCTCACCAGTCGACCAAGCTGGTGATGTTAGGTTTAACCCA
>VCRD01001991.1:3720-21141 GCA_006783055.1 Trinorchestia longiramus
ATTAACAAATAACATATGTTGAATTGACACTATCTACGACTAGGATAACACTACTTTCGTAGAATATGATTGATTGCATTAGGAATTTCTTACTTAACATAAGAATTTCGCTGATACAAAAATATTTTGTACACTTATGCAACCACTGAGGTAAAAAATACGTTCATCTGAATGCCACAAAAAAGCCTCACAAACCTTGTAATTACCACACCTAACATTTATTACTTTGACCTATGTAGTATTGGGTAGTGGATGGTTATGCATTCTCTCTTTTCAATACATGTAATTTCAAAATATTATTGCACCATAAGTTTAGTTTAATGCATAAATTTGTGACGTTGGTTCAGTCCCTAACTCGACCTTTTTCAATTAAACATATCTATTTTGCATATTTTCACCATAGACCTCTTATTTATTACCCACGGTTATCTGTAATGAAAAATTTCAGTTTTGAAAAATGCCACGGTATACTTTTTCCACCTGTTAGTAAACCAGGACTTCACTATTATTTTCTATCTTAGGTGGCTTCTTCTTTGTTCAAAGGCAATAAATTATAATATCCTCCTTTTGTTAATACTTTATTTACTACTTCGAACACCGAAGCTCAGTGCAAATCTGATCACAAGCCTCCATACCTCTGTTCCACTAAGAAAATGCCAGCATAGAGTTCTCAAAGAGTTCAAGACCCTGTAGACCAGGATGTAAAGCAAAGGATTACTTCATGTATTTTAGAGTGAATAATTCCTTAACAGAGATGAATTTAATTTTCTATGTTGAGTGCAGTGTATCTATTGCAGGAATCATTTGTTATTAGCTGTTGAGGATTTCATTTAAAAGAGTTGTCACAAGTGGCAGAAACGAAGACCTACGTGTCCATTGTAAGTTGATCATTTAGCTAGTATGGCATCGTTCAGAGCTGTCACACTGTACTATGGTTCAACAAGTGTACTACTTTCTAAGATTGATCAGAGAGCGAATCTTAGTGTGTTGTTACCGAGTATCAAAGAGTTCATCCGTTCTCAATTCAGATGCAATCAAAATGCAACATCGTCTACTACAAATGCGTTGATAGAACTTGGTTATCCTTGCTTGTCCTTAAATGTTCCAATATTCTGTTTTAGGCCTAAATATTTGCTTTCACACTCTTTGATGACCGAAGGAGACTCCAATCCATCGGCTACATATAACAGTGGCACAATCCATGACTTGACGTTGTGTTTGACGATGAAATTGAATGCAGCTACATTCATGAAAATCTCTAGTAACACATGCACCTGATTCTCATTTTGATTGATTATAACAGTTTGCGTGGGACTTCGTCACTTTATCAGCCACTCTGTTTATAATTACCAACACACATTTGCGTAAATTTTTTTAAATCACATGCACTCAAATCATTGGATCGTTTCTTGCACGCAACGAGCCTACATCCTGTTTGAGAATCCAGTGTTGATGTTTCAGATGCATGAAGTTGGTTGGCTGCTGTCCTTGTGCTCTTCCAGGAATTTCCCTTCACTCATTTCATCACAGCTTTTCATTTACATTTTCTGTATATTAGCTTGGTTTAACCCAGAATTCGCTTTTGGGACTAAAACGCGTCCTGCATTGATGAACACATTTTTCATTATTTTCACCTGTTTAAGCGCCACCTCGCACGACCAATGTTGCTTCGGAAGTCTCAGCCTCTTTCAAAATCAGGACAGTGTTAGGTTTTATATATTCTATTGGGTTTTCTTTGTCATCAATGCGAAATTTTACACCACTATCACTATGAAACATGAACGGAGTTATTTTCGTTTTGTTGGTAGAGTCAGAGGGCAAAACAGTTTTACTATCACTATCTGAAAAATCTTCGTTGTTCGAGTGAAAACGTTTATCTCCACTCTCATGTTTCTTCTGCAAGAACATAATGTTAGCTGCAGTTGTGGAAAGAAATCGGTGAACCTCGTGTGAGGGCTGAGACGCTTAACAGGTTAGTCTTCTTCAATTAATATTATATAACTCAACTTTTCGTAAAAAATTTCATATTACCTTCTCGAGAGCTTAAACATGCAGTATATACAGGGTGTCTCAAAAAAATATACTCACCCTTTAACCGTTGCTAACATGCTGTCTTCTTTGTGTTGCAGGTGTGAGGTTCGAACCTTTGCGAACATGATTCTTTAATCACATTTAATCATGTTCGCAAAGGTTCGAACCTCACACCTGCAACACAAAGAAGACAGCATGTTAGCAACGGTTAAAGAGTGAGTACATTTTTTGAGACACCCGTTATTAAATCCTCGCCTCCGTTCTCTGTAATAGCACGAGTTAGCGCACGAGCTAACAGTAACAGTACAGGTACTTCACTGTACACATCAAGATACAAATCAGCAATGTAAAGCCTAAAGTTTTCTTCCAGCAAGAGAGTAATCATACTATGCACTTCCGTATACGTAAGGTTCTGCCCAATTGCAAAACTTTTATCTACCCTATTCTTAAAAAATTACGAAAAGCACTTCATTTTCAAGTTTTGTGCTGACAGGTACACTTTCATCGCGCTTACCACAGGGGAAGACTAGATACGTTGCCCTAATACTCCCGCCCACAGCTAATGGGAGAAAAGTATCGATAAATAAGTGGTAAATGTATTACATATCCCATCGTTATGTAATGCGGGTCAAATTTGTAGCGAATGAATGTGACAACCTCTCTTTACTAACTACATATCGACAGCAATGAAATGTTTACGAGTGTGTTCCGGGCTATCGCAACTTCCTCCACAGCAAAGACGGAAATACGTGTTTTTTTGCAGTGCTCTCAATTTATTTTCAATTTTTCGACTCGAATATAGCACCAAACTTCGCAGTGAAGTTGTCAAATAGAATAGCTAAAAGAAACAATCACTGATGAAGGTTGATTCAATGCCTTACAGCCAAAGCATCTCCTATGCCGTTTATATTGCGGCTTTGAAAACTTCTCCATGTAGCCTGAAGCGAGAAGGCAGGTAGAGTTCTTGTACAAAGTTTTCGCTCTGTAGAAATAGGCTTCATATATTTATCAAAGAGTGGGGAGAGCATTCGCTGGTGATCAGAATCCCTGCAAGTAAATCCTGAGAGAAATGTGTTTATGATCTGCATTGTCTACTATAATCTATAATCACAGTTTAGTTTTTATATAGTTTTTATTATAGCTTTTTATTTGGGCAATAAAAGTCTGTTAAGGCATGTCCACCAGTGACGCTTATGAGCGGAAAAATTTAAGGAAACTAGACAATAGGTTGTGACCCAGCGTAAAAAATTTGGGGACAACCTTCAACTGCCAAAGCTAAACATCTCCCCAGTCGCTGATGTATTATTCCCTCGTGATCTCTATGTAATGCATGATTTACCGCAGTAATGCTACCCTCGCCCATGATTATAATTTTCACGATATCCTAGTGAAAATTAGTCAATTAGCTACGAGACAAAATACACTGTCCATCTATGGTACTTTATAATGGAACGAGTTTAATTCAAATATTATTTGTCTGTATTTGTAAATGTCGAATGAATCTCAACCACGCGAAAGCATACGCTGTACATTTCGTGTCGAGCGCATCTTAGGGATCGGACACAGATGTTTGGTCAATCCCATACGAAAAATTGCAACTTCGATTTCACGGTCAATAACAGTCAAATATTCGTCCATTACTACCGTGCGCAAGCCAATCGATATATTCTATGATATAGTAATGGCTAATATATCATGGTACAGGATATATAACTTAGCGAGAATCAAGCACAAGCCGCATTAACCCAGCGTAGGTCTCCATCTGCTACTCGTTCCCTTAGTTCCTCTACCACGATGGACACAGGTTCGATAACAAATTTAAGATAACGGAAATCCAGCCGATACAAAATACAAATTTACCACACAGCCATTACAACTTCTAGCTAGTGGCTTTGGTGACGCCCGACTTCAGATTTTAAAACTTGTTTTACTTTAGCCGATGGCGATAAACTTCAGACATGTTCTGAACAATCTTAATCAAGCGTGCGTGTTTATGCACTTACCGAAGCACTCCTCCATGGTGACACTAAAGTTGTAACACGCATGAAGTTAGAAGTTTGAGTGAACAGATGAATCTACAAACTCGCAACACCAAACCATTTTCAGACCTACTTTCTCCCGCCGGTATATTCTGAGCTGTAATGTTGCTCGTTAGGGAATTTGAATGAAACGAGGTATTTTAAATATGAAAACAATCCGTTTTTGTAGGCCGTCATACTTGGCGTACGAGCAAACTGCCGCACATTAGAGATCCATAAATCTATCCATTACATACAGTACTGAAAGTACAATGTGCTGCAACAATTTCCTTTTTTCGAAGCTAAGTGCTTTGAAAGAAGGAAGTTATGTTGCTCCACCCTGTATTTCTCATGAGCCACTATTTAATTAATAACTGTAGAAGTAAAAGAAGTCAACTTCAACTGATTGGACTAATGAAAAGCTCGAGTTCGAATATTTTTTATTGGAATAGCCATGAACTTACCAAACACTGCTGATCGAGTTTCTTCAGAAGTTGATGACGATTCTAGTCGACCACATCTTAATCGATGAAATATTCTCTGAGCTTCGCATACCAAGTACGCCCAACTGGACCGCGTACACTAGCGATGAACGCTCAAATTAATTATACTTCGCTTGCATATACGGCACTACTACTACCACCACTTCGAATAAGATTACTGGTAAAACTGAAATGGTTTTCCTTGTCCAGAGTTGTTATCTGGATTTTTCACAGCGGGAGCAAAGACATTTCCTATTAATTATTATTCTCTCCCAATGAACACTTCTACAAGTTTCACCTACTTCAATGTATTAAAGTACCGAATAAGTTGCGCCAATATATTCATGTTCTGAAATAGGACGATCCTTCAACTCGTGAAACGTGGAAGCTTTAACCTTCATATATCCTAGTCGTTGACGGAAGGAACTAGCTGAATTTATACACATTTGTCGTCAGAGAATACCTGAATTCATTTGTTTGCGGTGGTAGACGCCGAGACTGAATATTAAAGTCACAACATGGAATAGATTGTCGCTCGCGGCTTAAATATCAAGGTCTTTCAGCGATTCCTTTTCCGTTCGCTAATAATTGTGAGACCTTGCTTGAATTTAGCACGTTTTCGCCGAGCTTCAAGTGCCGCACGGAACCGAGATGCTCACAATAAGGCTTGGCAAAGCCAGAAGTGGATTTTGCAAAGATGCGCTCATTCAAGCGAGTTAGCCCACCCCTTCTGAACGGCCGGTCATCTCGACTGAGGTCGCCTTTTCGTCGAGGCATCAAGCCAATGCGGCATACCAGTCTTCTCCTCTGCAAAACATTACAAGCAATACGTGAGAAAGGTGACAATTTCAAAGCTTCAACCGTTTTATAAGCAAATCAGAAATATATATCAGGTCAAAGGTTATAAACTATCTAATTTAGGTACAGATGTTCGGAAATGGATTAGAGGCGTTCATACGATACAAAGATCCTCCGTATGAATTGAGGTACTTAATTTCTACAACTAGTACAATTAAATTCTGCTATGCAAGAGAAACGCAATTTAGCTGATGGATAACGATTTCATATTTTGCTATCAAAGCTTCAAATTGAATCAAATTAATATTGATCAATTTCCAATAGTTTTGAAAAAGCCCTGCATTCATCATTCAAATTCGAAAGACCGCCCAGTCCATCACAGCAACGCCCACATCTGTGCATTCTGAATGAATATGGCCCGCGACACACATGAAGCGGGACCATGTTTATGCGAATCCAGAAGAAATAACTAGGATCTGGGCAGGCACTTATCTGAAGCATAAACTACTTTACATCACATTCTCAAAATATAGTTGCAGTTTGAGGATGTTTACAAACAACCATAATACTTAGAATGCACGAGGAAGACGTTACTAATATGTTTTTAAGAGACTATGAAAACCAAATACTAATCAAGCTTGAAAAAACTGTGATAAAGAAAACCAAGTAAATATTCAACTGGACTCAAGATTAGAATTTCGAGTTTCGTGACCGCACGTTCATCAAAAGAGCGTATAGCTAGTTCCATAAAACTTATGAAGAAACAAGCTTGTGAATAGCCAAATTTCGTGCATCTAGTTCAACCTTAAATCAACAATGAAAAATGCATGGTCAAAATAACCGTACGTCATTGGCTTACCTACTGACGATCCTAGAAGAGCTCCATACCAACGCTATAGCATTTCTAGATAGTTGGGCATGCTAGAAATAGTCGCTACTAGTCCTCTCTGACTGATGAGCACTAGTTTGCCGACTCCGTCCTCGTTTCCTAGACTTCCAACTGCAAAACACATCCTGAATTCTGCAGCAAATAACATTTTCCATACACAACATACAATGAATGACAACGTGGCACACTTTTCTTCCCAACCTTTGGACGGCAGCGTTCCTTTTTCGAATAAATTTTAACTTTAGAAGATGGAGAATTTCAATGATTGTGTTGAAATTCAAGAAATTTAAGAGTATTCTTGAACTCGAGAAAAATAAAGTCTTCAAGAAACCCGTATTATGATATTCAATAAATGCTGTTTTCATATAATTTCTCAAAAATAGACGTTCAAGTAACGACTGATAAAAACAAAACAGGATACGGTAAAGTGTTCCTTTATTGTGAAAAATTCAACACACAAAGTTAATCCGCAAGAGAAAAACACTTCAGAGCGCGAAATTTTTTATAATAGAAAAATAAGAACGTCTGAGATATTTATTTTTTTTCGTATCTAGCGTCCATTTTCTAAAACGCAAATTTTTGAGACGTAAAATTCATGACTGACCCTCCAAAATTTTTTCAAGGGCTATCAATAAGAACTTTGCATCGTCTTTACCAAAAGATCAAGAACGCAAACTAACAAAAAATCCTTACACTAAAGGTTGAAGAAACAGTCAATCTTACTGGCTATTTAATGAAGAACATGGGCATCAGAATTTAAGTAAATGAAATGCGCATCACTTGACATTATGTAGATATTGTACATAGAAGATGCAGCAGCAAAAACATGTAATTATTATAGAGTGCCGCATCCTGTAGGCGGAGGTGAAGCAGCTGAGTTGAACTTGACTGAGCGAGCGTCTAGTCGCTCGGTTTGGAATGTATCCTTTCGAGTTGCAGGTGTGGTCTAGGGAGCAGCTGTGGCTCCTACATAGGCCTAGAGCTGATGTGCCTGGCATGTCTGAGCCTAGCTTAGAGCCTGTCAAGCCTGCCTCAACACACGAGCCTTCCTACAACGCCTAGGACCTAGTGTGACAAATTGCGAGAAAAAAATACAGCATTAACACAAACGAACATAAAACAAAGCCTACACATTCGCTCACTCTAAGGTATATCACATTAGTCAGATAGAAAAATAGTTCATTATCTCAGGAAACGACACAAAAACGAGGCAAGTGCATGAGACTCACCTAAACTATAGAGGGATCTGTAGGTGTTTGTGAAGTAGAAGCAGCGGTTTATTACTTAATACCGCTTGCTGCCGGAACCGTAGCTACTGCCGTACCCTCCTGAACCTCCTGATACGCTGTATCCACCTTGGCTGCCACCTGCGAAATTAAATATCGTTAATATTATGCAAGGAATTCAAGTATTTCTTTCATCAATGAACATTCAGTGACTTTGATTAACTTTACATCGTTAGTGTTTACACTCAATTGCAGATCCCAAAGCGTATCTTCCTACCATGAGTCATTTCAGCCCTGAACTGAATGAAACAATTTCGAAATGCTGTAAAACCAAAATGATAAGCACAAACCCTCAAGTCAAAATATGCAATGATTCGGAACCTTCATTGGGATCACGCATTGCATTGATATTCAATCACAGTGAGAAAAACATTCGCCATCATACAAGGGGCTAAAAAAAGCATCAAAAAAGCTATCTTCAAACCTTACGGATATTGCGAAGAATAAAGCATACCATTGTTCATAAGAGATGTTATGTAAAAGTATATTCATGTTTGAAACATGTACGAGCCTCTCCTAGTTTCGACGCTCAGATCTAATCCAGACCCACCAGACACTCGTGTAAAGCATTGCCGATTCTTTCCAGTAGCTCTAGAATGAGAGCGTGGCCAATATAATATTGAACGCCTATTCAATGAAATACAATTACCAATACTCCCCTATCCTCCGAAGGAAAGGACAGAATAAAACTTCCCTTGTACCTCAAGAACCCAATCAAGAAACTGACCACTGTAGGGGGCAGGTCTGGAGCTCTGGTAGCTACCCTGTCCTCTTGTAGGGCCACCACCGTACGACTGTCCGTAGTTGTTACCGAAGTCTGTGGGTTGACCCCCCCAGCTGCTGCCGCTGCTGTCACCACCGTAGCCTCCCCAGCTTGAGGATCCACCACCTTGTCCTCCCCAGCTCTGACCACCCTGTGACCCGTAGCTGCTGCCGCCGCCGTAGCCGCTCTGGCCACCGCCGTAGCCATAGCTGCCTTGGCCTAAGCACGGAGGAATGAGACTGTCAACTCAGTGAAATTTGAATGGATACCTATGACTTGATTCTCAATAGTGTAATTCTCTTGACCCTATAAAAAATCAGGAAGCTTAGAATTGACAAATTTCAAAACGACCATGAAGTGCAGAACGTATTGAAGGACATTAATAATCTACAAGTATTTGAGAATTTGTGTAAAAGTAGGAACAACATTAAAAATTATCATTTTGCACCGACTGTCCAAATTCGATAATTGAATGACAATGCAGAAATGCAAAGCCTGACTACTTGTAACATGCGAACTGATCGTCATCGTAGCTTCGGTATCAAAAATTTCTTCTGAAATTCGAAAATAAATTTTCAATAAGTTTCATGGTTTTTCCCCCTGGATGATCAGAGCAGCGTTTCCCAACTTGTAGGTCACGACCCAATTTTCAATCATTTATGAATTCACGATACATTTGTGTATTTAACGGAATAGCGTTCCATAATAAACGAATTTTCAAAGTACAAAGGAACAGTTATTTGAAGGAATGGGAGCATGGATCGATTATTTGTTGCAAAATAGGTCGTGATAGGGCACCAGACCTGGTAAAGGTTAGGAACTATTGCTTTAGAGCTTTGAATGATCATTGAAATCAGGGTCTTGCTGCCAGACACCACCGGAATTTGAGATGTTATCACAAGCAGAGAGGCCAAAACATTGGATCGCCATTTATGGCATTCTCTTATGAATACATGCGAACAAAGAAATGTTCTGAAAACACGCTCATACTGTAATATATGCCCAGTAACTAATATCTTAATAATTGTTGATTACATACAATTGAATTAAGTTAAAGCTCTTGTTTCCCCCGATCATTACTCATGCACGTGATTCCACGAAGATTGAATCAAAGAAAAACACTTGAGCCTTATTTTCAAAGTAAACATGAACGAAAATGAGTTGGAAGAAAACTGAATAAAAACGCTTTGTCATATGGAAAGAATGGAGCACACAAAACGTCACAACCTCTAAACATTGAAAAAGAAGAAAACTGAAGTAAGAACATTAACGCCACTGGCCACTAAACTAAGTGAATAAGTAAGGCATCAGTGTGAAGCCAATCAAAAACACAACTTTACATTGCGCATGCCAGTGAACGATATGTATTCATTATAATTGTTATAAAAATAAGAATATTGATATACTTATGAGCAAAAACGAGTTTTTCATCAATCAAAAACTACCAATTCAATTTTCTTAATAACGGCATTAAATTGTCCAATAGTTTGCCAAGCCACACATTACACACCTTTATTGCGCACACTGGACACACGTAATCTTTATGTTGACAGTTTATCAGTTTACACACACCAGTCTAAAAATCTACAGCACGCTCAATTTTTAAATACACCTTCTATTCAGTAAAATACCATATTCATCAATTCTGATTGGTCAGTTTTGTTAGTTCAGTGCTGGTCCAGCATAGAGCACGGGCATCAGTGAGGAACACAATGAGTCTGAGTAACGCATTTACTCAGAATAATGACAGAGACCCTAATATCTAATCAATGTCAAGATTCGTACAGAGAGAAGTTCCTGAGCTGTGCAACTAATGCCGTGTCAAACTTCATATAGGAGTTGGCGTGGCAACAGAAGAGACGATAAATCCTGGGACAATAAGAGAGCTAACGCACAACCCCACAAGTGTACAGAAGAACAGGCACAACCACAAAGAAGGAAAGCAAAGCTCACCTCCATAACCTCCCTGTCCACCGTAACCACCCTGGCTGCCCCATCCACCCTGGCTCCCTGCACGACCGAAACTCTGTTAATCGCTAATTCAACTATTCGCTCTTTGTTCCAATACCTGGATAACTTATTCTAATCTTCTCAGATGATGTCGATGCGACTCTTTCACTCCGTTTCTACTAAACCTAGTTTGGATAATAAATTATACCAATCTTCTCCATTAACGTCTCAGCAATTCCTTCCGAATGTCTCGATTTTGCCATGTAATCAAGCTACAACTCTACATTGAATATTGAGAGTAAAACCATTTCACGAGTTACTGGAACAAACTAAAGCTCAAGAAAAGCACTTCCTTAACACCTGCACAACATTACTGGCGCTGTCTCAACCAATTGATTTAAAAGAATTGAATTGCTAGTGGACTGTATGCAAAGAGATGTCCTACACATAACATTGATGGGCTACATAACTTGGAAAACCACTTTTACAATAAAATTTCTGACATACACTTGCATTTTGACCGTAAGCAACAATACGCCTGTTGCATAAACCCGCATAATAATCAGTACAGCTCCCATTCATTCAAAAAATACATTAATCCAGGAACTAAAATTTACTACTCGATGAATAAAATGACGGGTATTTTTCCACTCCTATAAATCGCCGAATCATTCATTGGAAGTGAAAAAATTGGAAATTTCCGACGAAGACGAGAAAAAATGTAATATGTTTACAGTAGCGAAGGATCTAAGCAAAGAAACCTTTGAAATGAGATGCAAAACTAGAAGAAACACTAACAAAATATAAGAAGCGAAAATTGAACAAATGAAAAAATATAGCAACTCATCTTTCACAAATTAGAAGAAGACCCTTACACTTCTACAGAAAAGGAATATTGTTTTCCCGAAATATTCCAAACATTTACACTACGAGTTAAAATTAAGCAGACATGAAATATCAATACGATATGTCATTCCTGCAGAAGGCGATAAATGGCAAAGAAATAAAGTTGCACTGGTACAGGCGGAGCTTGCACCTCCATACGACCATCAGCACTACTCGTCTGCAAGAAGAAATGATTACCTCCCCAACCTCCAGATCCTTGGCCGTATCCATCGCGGCCACCACCCCAGCCGCCACCTCCACCGCCGCCACCACGACCCCCACGGCGTGACATGTCGTTCTTATCGCGGGCCTTTTTGACATCGACGCAAGTGTCCCCAATCATGATATCCTTCTGAAGAGCTGCTTTGTCGGCGGAGTCTGAATCTGAGAATTCGATGAAGGCGAAGCCACGCTTCTTTCCAGTCTCTCGCTCGGTGGGGATACTGACGCTCACTACCTCACCGAACTGGCAGAACACGTCCCTCAGATCCTGACGTCAAAATCATTAGTCAATACATCTGTCAAACATCTCTTGTCAAAATCAAGACCGCGAAAAAGCAGATACGATGACTGGAAATAATATCCTGAAGTAATAGATTCACAGACGAAATCAAAAAAAACATCAAGTAATCAAAAAACACCATAGCTAAAATGAATTCAATTACAGATTAAAGTACTAAAAATTATGAAAAAAATATTCATAGAAGTATATATCACAAACAGATCAAAACTGTTGATACACACAGTTCGGATAAAAATATTCACACGGATCAGCTTCATCGCGCACGTTCTTAATGTTTCATGTTGAAAATTCGAAAAATTAGACCTATGTTATGGGGTATTATTGTCTCCTTTCACTACCGAACTTCGTGTGTCAGGCAAAATTATCATTGGCTATTAACAGCAGGAAGTTAACATATGATAAATAGAGCAGTGAAGAATTACCTACTTCATTAAACAAATTTACTAATAATTTAACATTATAGTGATTGAATGTCGAAATAATATGAAGTAAAATCAAGGCCAATTTTTTTAGTCTATCAACATTTGAGCATTAAAAATTGAAAGAAACGTTTCCAGGATAGCAAATAACAAGTAAAGAAGTCTTAATAATACAAATCCTATTTGTTATTTCCATGGTAGCATGGAAACAATCTGTCAATACTCACATCCTCGGTGGCGTCCTTGATGCCTCCAACAAAAAGTTTCTTGACCTGACTGCCATCACCACGTGAGATCTCGTCCCTTGGAATAGCCCTCTTCGTGTCCACGGTACGCCCGTCAATGACGTGAGGCCTGTTCTTCTGAGCCTCATCAACCATGTAAGACTGTGAGAAGGCAACAAAACCAAAGCCTCTGGACCGTTTGGTCTGAGGGTCCTTCATGACGATCACATCCACAATCTCGCCATACTGCTCGAAGTGAGCCTTGAGGGAGTCATCTGTGGTGCGGTAGTCCAGACCACCAATGAACAGCTTGCACAGATGTTCGGGCTCTTGCTGTTAACAAGAATAAAATCTTGAATAAGTACGCTAACCAATGGTACTAAAAACAGTATTTAATCAACACCTTCATTAAATAAATGGGGCTCATATTCGAATTTCGGCATGCCAGTAGAAGCAGCTTTGATTTGTAAACAGGGCTGGCATTAAAATTTTCACAAATAACCTTTTAGTAGGTTTTAATATTCATATTAGAAGTTAAATTACATTGTTGACCCAAAATACACTAGTTAAATGGAAATAAATCACAAAACTTAATTTCATCCATTTTTTGATTGACTACAGAAAAGGGCTGATTTCAAAAATCTAATTAAAGATTTGCTAATAAATTAAATAAAGTTCATATTGAACTATACAAAATTGCTAACATCTAAACTAACTTGCTACCAAGTCAATTACTTCTAACAGATTATGCAACACAAAAAATAAGTCACAGAAATGTAATTTAATTAAGAAGGCATATGTTGACTTAAAACAGTAAACAAAAGAAAAAATGACAATGAGGGCTTAGATGATGGCCAGGAGGTAGAAAGCAATCAAATAATGCATGAGAAGCACTAAAAATTTCCAAGCAAAATCTTAAATGAAAAAGTTTAATTTAAATGTATGTGGACGGCAAACATCAGAGCAGGTGATGAAGTAAAAATATGAAAGCAGGAAGGGTAAACAATCCACTCTTAAGCATAGGAAGTGTGGGAGATGATTTTCCAGACAGCAGGTGTGCAAAGAAAGCCATTTGTAAAGAAATACTGGCCAATTATTTGCCGCAGTCGTGATTGCCTTGCGTCACACCTGGCTTTGTTGTTCAAGAAATGAGTAGGAGAATGGACACCAGCAACAGGCAGTCAATCTTAGACACTTTTTGCAGATAATGTACATGATATCTGACTCATGTTAGTGAAGACATTGGTGTGGGGTGATGCCTAGCTATGAACTAGGATGCATTTATTTTATTACCTAACCCACTATTTTGAACAGCACTGCTAGTGTATATTCTTTAGAGCAACTGAAATTTCAGTAATTTCTTTCATCTTCTCTCAAACTTCTTCAATTAAATGAATGGTTTTCTATTTTTACAATCATCTCAAAAAATTTTGGAACATACTTTCAATGAAAAACTTTCACAAGTAATTTGACATTTTATGCAATTTAAGAGCAAACCAAAGCACAAGAACAACTAAATTGCATTTACAAGATACTGAATCCAATGGAACTTCAGGTAATTTTTCTCCTATCAGCAATTTCAAACTATTGCCACTCAGTGAAAATTTTAGAACCATTTCCTGTACAAAATAAATATTAGAATAAAATTAAGAACCTAAAATGTGGAAGAATTTACATCATATTTGCATAGAATTAAAGTACTGCATGCAACAACATATGGAAGGCTGAGATTAAAAGCATTACCACTCATCAGATGTTAGAAGCAAGAATTTAAAATCTGTACACATGCAAACTAGATCACAATTGTCATTGTTATGCACAGGAAAATTTATACCTGACATTTGCAGCACACTGACTGCAAGTGCACCATCAAAAATACTAAAATCACTCAAATTTGAAAATTACCTCTTAAAGCACCTAAACCTTTAACTGCCCAAATCTTTTTCACACTGATCAAAATGTTGCAAAAATTTGCACTTGTCTTTACTAAACTTTCAAGTAATTTTACTATAATTTTGAACTAAACATTAAGAACATAAGACTGTAGGGAATGATTATCTCTTGACTACATATAATATTCTTCATTCCAACATAACAAATGAGGAAAGAAAATCCATGCTTGAAAATAGGCAACGAATAAGTAGCAATGCATTCATATTTACATGCTGCACAATTCAGTTGTTCAACTCTATACACTGCAGTTACTCTCCCTTGTCTAGTGACTTTCCACTCCTAGAGATGAGAATTTTCAGTATAAAATGGCATTACATGCAAGTTTAACAACTACTTCAGCAATGCCTAGAAATTCATTTTAAATCAACCATCTTCCATTATGATTTACAGCAATTAAATTATAGTTCATGGAACCTTCAAATTTAATTCTAGTAGTTACATTTCCCAGCTGAGTACAACCAATTTTAGTGAAAATTACATTTATAATTTCCTACCCAATTCATTTTCAAGAAGACAAATAACTTGCATAGCAGACACATGGCGTCATTATGGTTCCTTCAGGCCATATTATGTGGAAAATAACAAATTTGCGACGAATTTAATATACCGCATTAACCATCCTCTGCAGTAAAGGTTAAAAAAACATCCCGAATGATTAACTCGCGAAGCTCGTCAATAATGATTACCTTACAAAAATAAACTGGTACAATGTTCATTCTTTGTAATCATTGCTACAAAATATTCAACTGTGCAAAAACGAATATAAATGATTGAGAATGTTATTTAAGATCTACATCAAGAAGCCATAAACTATCTTTGAAACCCTAGTTCGGGTTTAATGTTCACTAAAACCATAGACAAACAAACTACAATGATTACTTTACAGTCAAACACGAAGCATCGAGTCAGACAGAAATAGAGTACGCACATTCTGCCGGACTCTGACTCATCGGAGCTACGACGCTTCACTAATCTCAAATCCCTACAATACAGAATATTGACCAAATTCATTACTTAGCACCTTTTAGCAATCCTCATAACAAAGTGTTGAGCAACTGCAAAACAACTTTGTATTTCTACTCAACGCCACGCGATGTCGGTCAGCGCACGGAAGCGAAGCGGCGGCCATTGCTGCTCGCTGGAGCTCTATGGTAACGGCTAGCCTCCAAAATACGAACGACCATAACTAATACACCTTCCATAAAGATCCTCATATTCAACTTCATTTGCACCTTACAATTTGAACTATTTAAAATTAATCCTTCTAAATCAAGCTGCATAACCCCTATCGCAAGCTCGTAAACCTGAGGTGTCGCAGCCATTATGCACCTGACACTATTATCGGAAACTTCAGACACAATTTGACGACAATACATATCTTATGTTTATATATTATAAAATTTAGCTACTTACATCCTTCACCATTGTTATTTTTTTGATGTGTGGAAATTCGACGAAATTAAACTACCTCTATGAGAGAAAACTAGGATGATACTCCGTCCTGTTAGCAAGCGACGCGGGAAGAGGTGTTGCCAGAACGTGTAGGTCGACGAACAGTCTTCTGCCATTGACATTCAGACTCACCATTGCCAATATATTAAGCTTATTTGTATTGTACGTGAATTATTTAATAAATTTCATGTTTTTGTAGCAAATTCTACTATCATAAAATGAAATATGCAAGCTAAGAATAGATAATTACCTTAGTTCACTTCATCATGACGCTGTACAGCATATGACTTCATTTCATTATGAGAATTAAAATAAAATATAAGTTAGATAGAAAAAATAATTTCAAATTTAAATATTTAAAATCAAAAGACTTTAAATTCTTCTGATTGCTTTTAAAATATATTATATGCTAACAAGCCAGGGAGAATCCAATCCTACAACAAAAATAAATAAATTTCAATTTGTCACACAGTATAGTATCATAAAGTGCAGTATAGCTCTAGAGTACATTGAATAGAATTTTAATTCCCTAAGACTAACATCTTAAGACAAGTGATAATTCTCTCAGCAGCTGCTCTCGTCCGGTGTAGTGTAGCATATTTTTCCTGATATCATTTTGTTACCACTGTTTTAAAAATTTGCTGCATCTATACTTAATATTGTTCATAATTCACTTGGTGTCTATAGTTTCATTGTCATTATAGATGCGTAGTATAAGTTTATTTGCTAATATAAAACAGATAAATAAGTATCATTCCTTTAAATATTGTACATGAACAATTTGTGCAGACGTGATTCATTCTCGTGTTTTATAAAAAATGTTTTTATAATTATGAATGAGTTTCAATTATTTTGTTCTAGCACGCTCACATGTGTCGATGTATTAAAACTTTTAAAGTAAAATAGTAAGCCACTGCTACTTAGTACGACCAACCTCCAGTAGTTGTTCAGCGTGTTAATCCAGTTAACGACAGGTCAATCTTTGTTAATTTCGATGTAAATTAGTTACTCGTAATGACCCACCAGTAGATATGCATGGGAAGTGTGGATTCACAGCCACGAATTAATTAAAATACTCTGACGCTGTCAGTTCACAAGGGAGCAGTCTGACATTAGCTATTTAACATGTTGTGTGGAGACCATAAGCCATCCAAGTCTCGTAAGAATGTGTCAGATATAAGAAAACGTGGCAGAGACCCATAAGTTGCAGGAACAGGATCAAAGACGCCTGAAATTATTTATAAAGTGTAGAAATGGAGCGCAATAAGCACGAAAATAGCGTTTAGACAACTAGAGGTCACCTCGCATCAGAACACACGGAGAAGGAAGCATGGAATGGTAACTTTCAAGCAGGAGGTCACTTTTGGGGTAGAACGGAAAGCATATGTAGATAGAACTCAAGGATTCTTTAAAACTAAGAACATACGACTGACACTTGCAGAATTTGGTGTTAAATGCTACAGGTTTCTTTGAAATACGCCAAGTTCTCTCGTTCACTTTTCTAACTTTATTTTTGGTCTCCTACGTCGTTGTATTTCGGATGTAAAAGTCAACATTAATTTAAAAATTTTCACAATAAAATGTAAATTTTTCGAAAACGGAAAGTCGTTTCAGATGAAATAGACTGCATTATTGAACAAAAAGACTTTACAAACCCCATGAAGAGTTTAACACGTTAAATGCAGTTGCCTAACCAGTGCAACTCTTTACTTTGTACACACAGTCACTAGAAAGCTATGAAAAATTGC
>VCRD01001991.1:29795-45444 GCA_006783055.1 Trinorchestia longiramus
CACCCAGACGTTTTGTGGAGCACCCAGACGTTTTGTGGAGCACCCAGACGTTTTGTGGAGCACCCAGTCGTTTTGTGGAGCACCCAGACGTTTTGTGGAGCACCCAGACGTTTTGTGGAGCACCCGTACTTTTTGCAGAGCAGATGAAAAGCAGTTGTGCTGTGTAATGAAATCTCCCATTTGACATTCAAAGTTTGCTGTTAACCTAGTTTGCATTAATGTGTCAATAATGTTTTGTTAATTCCTTTCACAACAAAATGCAGGAATAATATATTTTATAGCGAATATTATAGATTTTATTATCAATGAATGATCTGATTGGCTCTGGATCTCCAACCCCTACTTTGGAACAGCTGGCTGTGGTGATAAGGGATACAATTGACCGGCGAACAAAATCGCTACAATAGGCATTGCTTAATTTTTTTCCACTTTTTGATTGGAATTGGGTTTCAAATTTCTTCAAATTCACAACTTGAAATTACTACTGCAGTTCAATTCACAAAGTAGGGTGCAATCATAATGCTAAATTTGAAAAAAGAATGTGTAAAGCTAGTATTTAGATTTTTATCAAAAAGCAGCTACTGCATTTTTTCCATAGTACTGTTATCAGCACTCCTTATCTGTTACCATGATTCTTATCAATAAATGTACTGAGGACAAGTGTGAGTGAGGAGTTGCATCCTGGTAGTGTGTATTGAACATGCAAGCTGATATGTTGCGGCTGTCTGTGCTGTTCTTGAACTTTTTTGGCATTTAGTGCATATCTATTGATATGTGCTTGCCATAGATACCATGATGTGTTTTGTTATTATGGTGTGAAGTGAAATCCACATGCAAAAAATTGAGTGTTTTATTTAAAAGATATATTTCTTTGCATGCCATTGCTCTAGTTGGTCTGTTTTAAAAAGTTCATGGTTACATTTCTTACTGCAAACCAAACAAATATGGATTTGCCATGTGAAAATTATATGCACTTTGTAGAAAGCTGGTTTTATTACTTCATGTATATATCACATAATTTTCATTGTTCATGTGTGATGAACTATACCTGATGAGTGTGAACTCTGTGAAGCGCATCACCACTTCACTAGTCAAGCTTCTGTATGCTGAGGATGATCCTGACACAGGGTCTGAATGCTTAACTCAGGGTCAACTGGCAGGTCATTGTCTGTCTCCTTACGGCAGCAAAGTAGTTCTCTCTATATAGTCTGTGTATATCTGACACGCTGTTTATTATTCATTAAAATTCTGGGTGCAAATTACTGGCAAATCAATACAATTTAGAGTATGAGTTGGGATATATTTTGTGTTTCTTTTGTTGTTAATGTTGAATTTATTGCTGACTATATACATAATCACAAGTTCTGCTTATTTGTATGTATGATATCCACTTGTGTGTTGAAGGGATGTTTGAAAATAGTATTACTAAATTGACTTGGATATTTTTGTGATCACAGTGGCTGATGTGGGAGAGAGAAGTGCGGGTGATGGTCGTGAGAGTAGCCATGACGACTCACCGGATGTCACCACTGACGAGGACATGGATGACTTACCAGATCACCCTAGCACGACCTTCCAGCAACAGCAGTCAGCTGGTCAACCCCAGGTGGTAACCACAGCACCAAGTGCTGTAATTACAGTTGTTGACTCGCAGGGTGGGAAGTCATCTGCTACTAGTGATGCTGCTGCTGGTGCTGCATCAGTGTCTGCTCAGCAGAAAAGTGGCCTACAGAGGAAAAAAAGTACTGGTGAGTTGAAAATAATTAACTTAATTGGTTTGAAGTGGCTATATCATTTATTCGGTATAAGTTAACAAAGGTCAAGTTGGAGTTATTCAATAGTAGCCAATGTACCGTACTTTTTGACTCAGATAGGTTGAGTTTTCAACACATTGGTGGGTAACTCATGAATAAAATTTTAGTTGCAAGATATTTCAATTATATATCATACATTAATACATATTATATTAGCTTGCATAGTGTTTCTCATCCTTGGCTCTCACATCATGATGGAGGGAAAGTGCTGAGGTGTTTTATTCTTGATAATTTTCTTGATGTTTGAAGGAACAGAGTATATTTTGTAATCTGTGTTCTGTTGTTTTTGCAGAGCCACAGCTCTGCTGTAATGCTCTTAAAATATTACTCACTGTAGCTTCTAAAAGATATTTGCTTCACCCATTTTCCCTTTTAAGCTTGCAATATTCTTCAGTAAAGAAAATAAGTTTTTTATTATTGGTGAGCTTGAAATAAAGTTATTCATTAACTGCAGTTTTTTGTTATATTTTTAACTAACAAGTTGAATGAATTTGTATAAATATGTCATAAATACTACTTAGTGCTGATGAACTTTATTTATTGTAGGTTTTGATTGCAAACTGTATGCAATCAATGATCTGGGCAAAAAACTTGTTTAGTATTTGTACAAAGTTGAAAATCACTTTTACCTATATTTGTGTACTGAGAGTATCATAATTAAAATCTCTTGCATTGTGTAATTTCCTGTCATAATTATCAGATTAAACAGTTTCAAAGCCACAATTAATTTTGTTAAAACAAACTGAACTTTGAAAAATGTTGTTCAAGCAGGTATTATAAGTGAAGGTAAAACTCGTTCATATTTTTATATGATCCTAATGCAGCATGCCTTATTATTACATGCTTTCTAAAAATATTCAATTCATTGTTTGATTAATTATGTACAATCCAGTATTTTGTTATTGTTGATAACTTTTCTTTGAACATATTATGATGGATGTATGAAAGAGTTTCTTCATATTTCTGGTGGGCTTGTGTTTACTACCATTCAGTGCAGTTTTTTTGATTAAAATTCTTTGTAAAACTGACGTGTTTTAGTTCTTTTCCATTTAATACAAAGTTGCTTCCCTCCTGCTTTGAGAATTTAGAGCCTTAGGCCTGAGAAGCCTGTCCTTTTCTAAGAAATACACTCGTTTAAATCTTTACAGATCAAGGCTATTTAAATATTCTCTTACTACAGTTTCATTTGGTAATTCAAGAGAATATGAATGTTTAATAACAATACATGTATGGATTCCTGCATTATCAGTCGAAAATATAAGGAAAACTATTCAAATGTGTATTTTCAAGACCAGAGGGCACCACATAACTTGCCCCCACTTGAGCAGAAGGCAGTTCACTGAACGGTGGCTTGCTACCATGGGGGGCTCGTAAGGAACTCCCACCTGCTGTCTCCTCTCAGCTCTCTGAAACCAACCTCAGGTGCATCCAGTGCTTCTTTAGCTACTTTGACATCTTGCAACTTACCAGATTTGGCTCCTAAATTCTGAATTACTGTAATCTGCTTTACAGCCCTGCTTTACTGACCACATTCTTCTGTTTTCCTTGCCCTTTCATGCTGTATTACTCTCTATGCTTATTTGGTATTGCTATTTTTCGTCATATGCTCACCTGCTATTTACCTCTTTATGCTCTCCTAATATTTACCTTTTTACGCTCACTTGATATTTTCATCTTCATGCTCACTTAATATTTTCCTCTTTACACTCACTTACTATTTTCGTCTTTATGCTCACTTACTATTTTCGTCTTTATGCTCACTTACTATTTTCGTGTTTATGCTCACTTACTATTTTCGTGTTTATGCTCACTTGCTATTTTCCTCTTTATGCTCACTTGCTATATTTCTTTTTATGCTCACTTGCTATATTTCTTTTTATGCTCACTTGCTATTTTCCTCTTTATGCTCACTTGCTATTTTCCTCTATATGCTCACTTACTATTTTCCTCTTTATGCTCACTTGCTATTTTTCACTCAATGCTCACTTGCTATTTTTCACTCAATGCTCACTTGCTATTTTTCACTCTATGCTCACTTGCTATTTTTCACTTTATGCACAGAGATGATTCTCTGAGTCACGTTTTCTTTGGCAGCCTGCCTGCAGCTGTTACAACTGGATCAGACTACAACTGTTGTACACTAGTTTTGTCATTGACTACTAGTGCGTATGCCCGTTAAAAATAACTGATTTTAATATCGAAATTCTACGATTTTGATGACTAATTTAAAATTATTATAAAGATGAATGCATGAAAGATTTACAACGAATTATTGTGTTTTAAATGAATACTTTTCATTAATATATACAAAATTTTTATTCTGTATGTTATCTAATGATAACATGGCCCAGATAGTACCCGTGGAAATTCCTTGGTTTAAAAGTGATAAAATTAAGGATCGATAGAATAAAATACATTTTTCAGTTTCACCCGTAGTACTATCAGAATTTGAATATTTGTTATGAATATATACAGAACTTCTGTATTTTACCTACCGATAACAGGGCTGTGTAAGCGAAGAAAGCTAATAATAGAAGAAATTGAGTATTTTATAGTGATCTGATGCCTTTGGTATCCACAATACAATGCTTAATACATGCATACCCGTTCTGATTTCAGTTCAATTCAGTCGGACACCAAACAAATATACAAATAAAGAAATACTAAGGATATTACTAGGTATAATTAATTGGGCCTGGCATATACATATATGTATCAATATTTCTCTAATATCTTCACTGTAGCTCAGAATGTGCTGATCAATGATGAGTTAATATTAAGAATCAATAATTTTTGTCTCTATGCGAACCTTCATCGATGAAGTTAGAGGAACAGTGTGGCTTGTATGTGTAGTGTTTACTGTTATACCGATACATTTCTCTCCTATTCTACAGAATCACTGCAAGATTATCTAGCTGTTTGTAAGATTGTGGAGCTTGCTTTTTTACATGAAATGTTCCAGTGGTACACTCTTCTTCCCAAGCAAGAATTGGTAAACTTCATAGAACACTTTGGAATATCATGTTCTCTAATGTAGATATGCTGGAGGGTATAGTCACTTCAGTATGCCCTAGAGGCTTGGTGCTGAGAGTCTATTCTCAACCAGTGCTTTTCGGAAACTTCAGTTTGCTCTGGGACATTTTTCCTATCATATTTTCTCTCACTCCTGTAGAAGTGGCATTTAAATCCACTTCCGCATGAATATTTTTGTTTCTCTTTGGTGAACAATTTTAAGCTCTGGACATTGTGCATTACTCAAGTATTACGTTCGTTTATTATTGTGGTATTAGAATGATAGTGCAAACAAAATGCTATAACAACTGTACACACTCCACTGCTCAGGCCTGGTGAGTTTGTGATGCGGACGCTCTTCGCGGAGTTCACGGTCACGGTCGAGAGCAAGATTGAAATGGTCATGCAGGAGCCCCTGGTGAGCACTTTCAGGCATTGATCCCCTTCAGGCATTGATCCCCTTCAGGCATTGATCCCCTTCAGGCATTGATCCCCTTCAGGCATTGATCCCCTTCAGGCATTGATCCCCTTCAGGCATTGATCCCCTTCAGCAATGGAGCACCTTCAGGCATAATTGGCTGGCTCTGCAATCGACACTACAACAGAACACTGTTGCTTCTACAATTCTGTGTGTCTACATTAGTTCTCAAGTTTAAGTAATTGAAGTTTATTGTTATCCAAAGAAATGTTTAACTAAAGATATTTACATTAAATATATCCCTGCAATTGTCTCCTCTGTTAATTGAAAAAAGATAAAGTGTCGATCATTCTTTTTTGTTGTTCAGTTTTCTTCAGTGGTATGTAGAGCTGATAATTTTCCTGCTTAATAATCACTGGAGGTGAACTTTTCGAATAAGATTCTCTTTTATTTTTAACATCAATTGATTAGAAATTGGGAAAAAAATAATAGTGTTGTCTGAAATATAGCTTTTTTAACACAAAGGCAATTTTTAAAGCCAGCTACATAATTCATTCATCAAAAGAAGTGTATTAGTAGTAGGTTTTAATATTTGAAAATCTTTTCTAATAATATCATTAGTTGAAGGCTTTAGATTGTTTATTTGTTCCATAATATTTATGTAAAAGAAGACTCATTTGTCCATTATTTTCTGTATTTACCTTGTATGGGATAATTTCAAAAACATGGTAAGAAAGTTGAAAAATTTCTAGAAGATACAATGGAAATTAAAGGAAAATGTGATTATTCATATGTATTTCAGCACTGAATGTATTTTCGATTGTTGAATATTTCCCCAAGTTTACATCTGTTCAAAGGAGTTCAAAAAACATGTCAGTGAAAAAATTTCCTTGACTATAATATTCTTTTTGGAATTTTTTAAGAATGACGGCATACCATATCCATCCTTTAATGGAAATGGTATTACCATATGCTCATATAAGATATTCACTGACATTTCAATATTCTTTTACTGTCATGATTTGTAAATATTTCCCACTTCTGAAAATGCCTACAAAGGGTGTCCTAATAGGAAAAACTGCCTTATTTTCTTAAATTCAGATATTTGGGAAAGATTTAAATCAAAGTTCATTTTCCCTGCAAAATGATTGTTTTCTTAATCATTTGATCAGAGATACAGTTATGTATTGAGAAACACATCGATTATAAATAAGCGTGGGGTGTTGCAGGAGCGTAGCATTGCCAAGAGCCTGCAGCGAGGAGAGGATCCGAAATTTGATCAACTGGTGATGGCCTTTGGCAGCGTGGCCGAGCACTGCCTGCCCTCACTCTTGCGTGCTCTCTTCAGCTGGTAAGTGGCCCGCTCAATGCCTCATGCAGCTGGTGATTGGTATGCTCAATGCCTCGTGCAGCTGGTGATTGGTATGCTCAATGCCTCGTGCAGCTGGTGATTGGTATGCTCAATGCCTCGTGCAGCTGGTGATTGGTATGCTCAATGCCTCGTGCAGCTGGTGGTTGGTATGCTCAATGCCTCAACCTGCTGGGGCGTAATCCGCTTCAGGTGTGCAACTGGGGCAAAATAAAGCTAACTAGAATAGGAATATTTACTGCCATGTTGTCTTAGGTGGTATATATGGGTAAAATATACTTGTTGATACAGGCGCTACTGCTGAAGCTAATAAAAGGTGGTCGATGATAACCAATATTAAAAAAATGGCTAATGCTCTGAACTCCACTGAGGCCCTGCAGTCAGTGCTGTTATTCGGTACGGATCTGCATCCTCAGTGCGGATGTTTGGTGAGGATCTGCATCCTCAGTGCGGATGTTTGGTGAGGATCTGCATCCTCAGTGCGGATGTTTGGTGAGGATCTGCATCCTCAGTGCGGATGTTTGGTGAGGATCTGCATCCTCAGTGCGGATGTTTGGTGAGGATCTGCATGCATGGTGTAGATTTGCAGTAAGAATCCGCATCTACAAAGTGCATTTTCAGTGAGGATCTTCATCCACCGTGCACATGTTCCGTGCGGATCCACTAATCGTCGAGATTCGTGACAGCTTGATTTTGACGTTCAGGGACTAATTTGACAGCAGTGTCTGGTTGCACTTGGTGCTTTTTTTATGGTTCGATGCTGACGTGTCATTCAAGTGACGTTTCGCCAGAGTGTCTCCTCGTTTTTGTTGCTATGTGCTCCTTTTATTTTCAGTGTGTGTCGAGTAAACTTAGAAGAACAGAAGTGTATCTATAAAAATTGATTTTAGAACCGTACATTGGCAATGTGGCTTGACCATCTGGATCCGGAAATTAATCTGACACATTTGGAGACTTCATTTATGAACACATAACTCTTCATGGATTTGAGATTGGTGAACATACACTTCTGTAGAAGTTGCTGCGTAACTCCCATTAAATGTCCAATTAAATCGGAAATACAAAGGTATTGTGGCCCATTTATTTGTTATGGCTTGTCTTGTAGTATTGCATTGCAGGGGTGAGAAAATGTACTAAATGTACCAAGTGAACCGAATGTATAAAATGTACTAAGTGTCTTAGCCGCTGTGTGATGGTGTAAATGAATCTCTTATGTGTTCAGGTACTCCCGCCAAGGCGTACAGGACTGGGGTGCTCCGGACCTCAAAACAAAGACTGACCTCAGCAAAGGAAAAGGGTGAGACACAGAACAATTACCTCTTGCACTTTATTTTTATCATTTGCTGGTTGATCAGTTTTTGTATGGAATTCACCCAACATATTTATTATTAATTAAAGATGATAAATATTCCAGTTTAATAGAGCAAGTACTTTATGTAATTGAACCAATTTGCAGGAAAGGCGCATTTGTTGCAATGTGAGATGCGTGTAACTGTGAGCCTCTAGACAATGATTACCCCACTAAAGGAAAATGGTAAGGTAATATCTTTAATTATACTTCAGCGTTACTTTTACAAAGTTTAAAAAGTTTAATGTAGCAGTTGTTTCTTTTTCTATTTTTGTTTGCAACACTAACTTCGGTGTTATACTAAGCTAGGTTTCTATTTTATTTTTGCTTCTCACGTATAACGTATGTAAGCTCATTTCAATTTCCGTTTCTTTGGGTGCTTGCTTACTTTGCCATTCCAAGCATCATACGAGTGACGTGTGATTTAAATTCATGTTTGAGCGATTGACAAATGTGCTTAGTGCTGTAATCCTTCTAAGTGGTTTACGAGAGCACTTTCTATGGCAGCTATACAATTTTCACTTAAGCATTAGGTGCAAGGGAAACACTGGGTTCACAGCAATAGCCTTTACAGGCACCTACATTATTGAACAGAGTGTAGAATAGAATAGAACAGAATATGACAATAGAAACAAGCCATTTGGTACATTTTTGGGCTGCTACCCAAGTCCCATGGTGTCTCAAGTAAAGACATCAATCACGCACTTACATCTCAATCACGTAAGCCAATTAAGACACGTACACGCACTTCACTTGCGTACAGGCATTTCAGTCATACTCACGTATATACTGCAATCATACACATGTACCAGGACTTACGGAGACATAATCAATACGTTATAATACTGGGGAGGGTTCCTAATCTAATACATATCAAGACGATATTTTAACGTGTGAACTGCGCCAGCAAAAACGATATTTCTGGTCAGCAAGTTCCATGTTGCGGGAATTTTAACTGGAAAGAAGTTCAGAGCTTGAGATGTCTTCAATTTTCTAATTATTAGTTTTTGGCCGTTATTTTTGGTTATGGCCGTCGAGATACTTCTAGGTCTCGGTAAGTTGTTTTAGGGAGATAGGTTCAAGCGGTTAGAGACGTTTTTCGTGGTTAAGATTGCGGAGTTCAGGAATCATTTCCGTTGCTTTATGCTGAATTTTCTCCATATTATTAATATCCCTTTGCTAGGTAAGAGACCAGAGTTGCACTTCATATTCCAGATGTGGCCGGACTAATGCCTTATAGAGTGGTAATATTTTTTTATTTGTATTCAAAGTTTCTTGCAATGAAACTAAAGATCCTGATCGCGTTTCTGACGCTTATTTCCACCTTGTTTGCTAGACTTGAGATTTTCAATGATAATGATACCTTTATCTTTTTGTTGCTGTGCTACTTCAATAGGTGTGCTTTTCATCGTGTGTTGGAAATACCGGTTATTTGCGCCAGCGTGCATTACTGAACATTTATCGATGTTGCAGCTTATTTTCCAGGTTTTGGTCCCTAGAAGTAGAGGGTTGAGGTCTGATTGGATAGTTACTCTGTCTTTCGGTAAACCCTTTGTGACAGAATTTCGTGTCGGCAATTTGTTTATTTTACTGAAGATTTCGACGTCAAGGTCGTTGACGTAGATGACGAATAGGAGCAGGCCTAAAACGCTCACTTGGGGGACACCTGATGTCCTGATGTTACATTCGTCGAATCATTGACTTGATCATGAATCTTCACTAGATAAGTGCGACCAATGAGGCAGTTTCGTATTCATCGAGTAGTTGCTTTGTATTCCATGCGCTTCCACTTTGGCCATTAGCCTATCGTGTGAACCTGACACTGATGTGAGCCCAAGTGTCTTAGTGTTGCATGTCGTTTGTGAATTAGTGGGGATTCTGCCATTCACGGCAACTAATATACAAAGAATTGAAGGAAGCAGTGTATTTTGGCTTAAATGCTCAACAAAAATGAGTAAAACTGAGAACCAAAGGACAATTTCGGTACCAACGAGTTGCGAATTCTTGATGCAGAAATACTCATGCAAGTTTATATCGTTGTTAGGATATACCTTGTTTCCTGATGAACAATTAGTGACTTATTTTCTTAAAAGAATTTGCGTTTGCATGTACTATATATGTGTTTGTATGTTGCTGTCACCCAGGCTAGACAGAAAGTCCCTATATTTGTAACTGTATTTACATTTTCAATTCTATTATTGTAATATTAATGTGTTTGAATGTCATTTACTTTGATATGTAATCATTAGTTGGATAAATGCACTTGTATCGTTCATGATGAATGGTGAAGACCAAGACTGGTTGCAGTAGGAGACTGGAAAAGGCTGTTCAGAGCTGGATGGGTTGAGGGCATTCGTTCCTAGAGACAAAGAAAAGGTGTCAGTAAAAACATTGAAGTATGAAAAGGTGCCAGATTCGAAGTCTGGAAAGTTTAGCACCTGGATTTGCTTGTAGCGCTCTGAGGGTTCGTGGAATTGTGCGACTGTTCATTTTTGTTGCATGATGGTTTTGGTTCACGGGAGTGTTGCGTTTCATCCCATAATCCAGCTGTAAAGGGTACAAGGAACTATGCAGTTTGATAGCCCTTAATGTACTGTGTATCTTTTTCTGCCTTTTGTGCGTAGAAGAATGCCATTCACCAGACGAACAGAGGTAATTTCATTTGCTTATTGAAATAAAAAAGCTCGGACAGTAACTATGCACTCGTACGTGAATTGACTCAGCCAGTAAGGTAGAGTTTAGCTCTGCGTTTGATTTCAAATTTAAAAATGTAAAAACAAGCCTATTACTAACACATTTTTATTAAAAATATAATTTATAGCGCCATTGTACAGTTTTATATTTTTAATGAAACGAGGCCCTCTCGGATCTTGTGAAGGAAGGGCTTGCGTGTCGCTGTGAAGTGCTGTAACCCAGGTTTAGTCATGTCAGACGGGCTTGCACTCAGGACCTGACTAACGAGGGATAGCATTGGACAAATTGATGGTTGATCTGGACCCTAATTGGATTTTCATTTTACCCTCTGCTATAAGGAATAAATTCTAGCGAAGAACTAGTCTCGCTCAGCCAGTTATATTAGTCACTTGCAGCAAGGGATAGCTGAGGGAGCGTCAGGATCGTTGGGACTGCTTAACCTACAGCAGGCACCACGGGGTCTAATGGATCCCATCGTAAGTTCAATACATATGAGGTAGATACCTCGTGGTACCTGCTGAGGGTTAAACGCTGGGCCTGAGCGGCGCCCTACCACAGTCTAGTGAAGCTCGTCATCTTGTTTCATTTTGGGGTTCGTGATGCTATATTCATGCGAAAGAGTGGTCTCTTCGACACTGCATGTGCCTGGCAGCAGGGATCCCCTTGTGGGAGACAGAGATGCCTTCTTGACGGGCGAAGCACATTTATTTAAAAATTCCATAGAATCTTCTGAAACTGCGCCATAGACGATGACAACCCGGCGTTGACATAAGGAACGTTAATCTGGAGAATTTCAACCAGGAGGCGATAATGTAGCTGCCGTTGCAGTTTCAAGGAAGAGTGGAGATGCTGCAGCATATGTAATCACTGCGGGTCAACACTTGAACTTTGGAACAGCATGACCATGTGATTTTGGGAACTGAAAAAACTGATGGTCCCGGTGAGAAATGGAGGAGTTAGTAACGCTCCAAGGATCGCTGTGGTAGACGACTGCACCTCCTACCCGAAGCCTTACCCTCTGAAAGCTAGGATCAAACGCTACTTACCGAATTCAAGCACTTTTTCAATACCAAAGCCGTTGATGGTTCACTACTGACCCACATCGATGTAATCAAAGTCCACCGTGACCTGTGTCTTAATACATTCATTGCAGTATGAGCCACCGGTGGGTGATACTGCAATGAATGTGTTAAATTGGTAGACAGACCAACTAAGATCACCGGGACCAATGGTGGGGATTTCGTGAAAGTACGCAATCTATTCCAAAGGCGTGCCATTTTGAGTATCCGCTACCTGGCTAGCGTGAGCGTTGATGTGTCCTAGCACGACAGTCTGAACGGGATCAAAGGCGCGATCTAGTACGCAAACCACCCACCCTATTCTGATGAACGCCTTCTTGAAGATGAGCACCCTGGTAACTCCCCAATATACATCCCAAAGTTCGACCTGTGTCTTCTTCCACAATTTGTAGATATGGGTTGGATGCGATGTAATGTGTGGCGATGTATCCCGAAACCACGTTGCTGTTTTAAATTATTAGATCTACGGACATGGAGCAAAAACGTGTCTATCTGTGAGAAGAGTAAGTGCAAACTGTGCCCATGACTACCATGAGCTGCCCTTTATTGGACCTTCTAGATGCGCTAGTTGCAACAAGCAGCACACTGCTGGCTTTCCTGAATGCTTTTATTATGAATTGGAAGATCAAATACTATCCATACAAGTGAAGCAGAAACTGAGTTATGTTGAAGCGAATCGTGTGATCATAAGCTGGTCGTCATAAGCTGGTAAAGTGCAGGACCCTCCGAGGACGGTGCGCCCAGCCGAACCAGACGGAAGCCCCAGCTGGCGGTGTGTGCAGATCGGTCCGTGTTGCTGGCCATGTTGCTGTGGCTGGGTCGCGGCTTGGGGCTGAGCTGGTCTGTGGTACACAAAGTGACATGCAGGCAGGCTTTCCTACTGCCGAGCCCTCCACAAATGCACCCCTACCTGCTGCCTCACGGAAACGCATTCCGAGCTGAACATCGTCATCGCCGCCGGCGCTGTCTCTGTTTAAATAGCAAAGATAATGTCAGAAGGAGTACCAAACAAAGATGGGCAACAAAGCAATGAAAATAACAGACCGTAGTGCCGGTGTCTCGTGAGGGCGTGCAGCCAATGTGCGGCCCTGCCAGAGGATCACAACCAGTGGTACCTCGGCATGGCTAGGATCCTATAACCGCGCAATGCTGACGTCAGACTAGACATGCCGACTCCAGTAGATGCTGTTTATACTAGAGTGAGTCGTGACACTACTAGGAACCTCTGTGGCGCATCGGGTGCGTTCGTTAAACCGCATAATCATCGTACCGGAGAACATCTCTTCACATATTTTTTCAAAGCAAACCCCTTTTCCACCAAATCCTTTGCCGAAACCTCGTCCCCAAAGAGCCATTGCATACATTGGGTGACACACCAGGCCAAACAAAAGTCCTGCTAACCCAAAAATCACTTGAGCTTAACACGAAATCTCCTAAAGGAAAAGCACAACATTAATAAGCTAGATGCTGCCAATCATCCTGCAATGGAGTTGTCGAGGATATCGCGGATAGAGGTATTGCTCTACCGCCTTCGTATTGGTGATAATACTCAGCTGACACACGATCACCCAATGAAATAACCTCAGTCACAATACAAGTGGTGTGATGTCCCTTTGACTGTCCGATACATCTTGGCCGATTGCTCCAGATACATTGTCGCCCGAAATGCGTGTTTTCCGAACCTTCGTGGCTATGACGAAGACAAAATTTTGATCAAGATGCTCGCGGAAACCGAAAGTTTGGTTTTCAATCTAGATTTGTACTCTGCAGTTCCTCCGTGGAAAATGACAGCTGCTCCCAAAAATCTAAAGCAGAGCTGGTCTCTGTCAGTCTATAATTTCTTACATTTATGTGTTCGAAAATACATGTATACTTAGAGGTTCTATTTAACGATACATAGCGTTGTGAATGACGCAACCTCAATGCAACCGAGTGCACCGCGTTGATGTCTGATGGTGGCAGCGTGGATGAGGCGCTCGGCCGTAAACGGGTGGGCACCTGAAGCTCCAACGGATTGACTGCTTTCCGGTTATGAACTTAAATCAAAAAAGATACATTTTTGAATCGAATCATTACATGTGATGAGAATTGGATACTCTTCGATAACAGCAAAAGAACTGGTCAGTGGTTAGTACGGAGAAGAGTCGCCTAAACGCATCATATTTTGATTTAAATAAACACTTCACGACAATTATTTTCTTTCATTTTCAAATGCGACGTTTCGTGTGAGACAACCTGTGAAAAGAGAATACAGTAAGAAGTCATAAAGATATAAAGATAGAAGTATCTATAGTATTTGTAACTAAACATAAAGTCCAAAAAACTTGAAAAGCCGTCCTTTACACTCATTTCTTGGAACTACATTCGAATTTTAACTTCTAGCTAAACATCAACTCAAACCTTTCACTATCCTTAATATAAATTTTAATTGTACCTTGAGCCGAATTTTTTTAGTTTTTAGTTGGCTTCAACTTTTATTCTAACCTCTCAGCTTCATGCTTATTTTAAACTATTATGTCGGTCACGACGTAGATTTTCTGCCTCGTGGGCTTCATATTGCATACTTTCTTGCACCGCAACTCAGGACGTATCATTGCTCTATAACTGAAATAGAGTAAAAGTATCATAAGAATCATGTTTCTGATAGATGGACATACTCTGAACTCTCAAATTGAGGAATGTGCGTAACTGCAGTTCGATCTGACTGGCAGATAGTGTGAAGTGTCTAAAACGTTGAAGGAACTGTGTTTTAAAACTGTTGCAAAATTAAGCATTATTTTGGGTAGAGCATTGCAATCAGTCTTGGTAATCTTAGATGCTTCTTGTTCTGACAGGACGAAAAGCAGCAGCAGCTACTCGGGATAACTATGAGAATTACCCTTTACGAGTATTAAGTATAAAAATTGTAAGCTGGATAGGTTTTTTGCAATTGACTTTTATCAAGTATTGCGCGTTGTAGCTTGTCTGAAACTTCTTTTTCTGGCAGGGCGGAGAGCAGCAGCAGCTATGCTGGTGTGGCAGAGAGACGTGACCTGGCTGTTGATTTCGTGCTGTGTCTGGTACTCATAGAAGTTCTTAAGCAGCTTGCTGTGCATCCCGGTCATGACGAGCTCGTGCATACTATCGAGGACCTTGCCTTCAAACACTTCAGGCACCGTGATGGGTGAGACCGATTGCTCTAGTTGAACTTGTTACTGGGACGGGGAAGGTCGACTGCTGGAATTAAACTTCAAATATTAGAACGAGTGAAGCCGACTGCTGTAGTTAAACTTCAGGTACTAGAACGGGTAAGGCCGACTGCTGGACTTGATGCAGATTGCCTACGCTGATTACTAACAGCACCTAAAACTAGATGATATTCTTAGATACATCGAAACTTTGCTTCTCCGTTGCTAAACAAAGCGTTAGAATCTTAACCCGTAATGAGTTTCAATAATTTCGTAGGGTTAACCAATTAAAAAAACGTGAGTATGCCACATAACTATGTACCACTTCTTATCACAGTTCTACCCTAATGCTGTATTTTCACATTATTATTTACCATATGTACAGTATTTTCATGTCATCAGCATTTCTCAACTATTTACCATTTCATTTCTCAGTTGTTGTACCGTAATACTGTATTCATTGCCAGTGTGTCTTAATTTATAACCCTTAGCGTTAGGAATTAAAAACCAACCCCATGTACTGTGGATTTGTACCATACTGTGTGATACTGTACTGTGTAACATTACTGTATGAAACTGTGCTGTGTGAAATTCTACTGTGTGATGCTCTATTGCGTGATATATGTATTGAATTGGAGTTGATTTGATTGTCGTTCAATTGTTCCACCTTACAGCTATATTTCAGCATCATGTCTCTTTCCTATGAAGTACAATATCAGTTTTGACCACTTTATATCTCAGGGTGCAG
>VCRD01001991.1:45527-64490 GCA_006783055.1 Trinorchestia longiramus
GTTTTAGAGATTCAAGTAAGACATCGATTTCCACCCCCATCATCTCTTAAAGAATTGGAGGGTATTCTAACTGAAGAATGGCTTGCAATTCCTTTGGAAACAATTCACAAGTTGTATGAATCAATAACTAGGAGAATTGAAGCTGTAATTGCCGCAAAAGGCGGACCTACACCATATTAAATTATAATTTGTTGATTTTTGAAGGTGTTTCCATTATTTTGTCCACCACCTGTATGTATTGAATTGGAGTTGATTTGATTGTCGTTCAATTGTTCCACCTTACAGCTATATTTCAGCATCATGTCTCTTTCCTATGAAGTACAATATCAGTTTTGACCACTTTATATCTCAGGGTGCAGACCAACCCGAACTGTGCGAACATCAATGTGGTGGCAGACCTGTACGCTGAAGTGGTCGGTGTACTGGCACAGTCACGCTTCCAGAGCGTGCGACGGCGCTTCATGGTCGAGCTGAAGGAGCTTCGCAGTCGGGAGTCCTGTGCTCACACTACCCACAACATCATGGCCCTGCTCATGGGCATGAAGTTTTTCAGAGTGAAGGTAGGCCGTTATTTTATGTTCGCCCGCTTTCGTCTTTGCCAAAAAATCATCGTTGGAGTTATAACGATATTTACAAGTCTCAATGAGTCGTCCTCACAGTCTTCTTTATTCTATGGAGATGAGTTTGATAGGCACGTATGTGAGAGTTTGACACGTTTCTAAAAGTTGGGCACTTGTGTGAAAGTTGGGCCCGCGGATGAATTGAGGAAGGGGTACGCAACCTAATTCACCCACAAGATATGCTTATTGGGTCTTCATATGGTTTATTAACCCTTTACTGCAGATCATACTGCCGGCAGCATCTAAACAAGTGAAACGGTAAAAGTTTTGAACGTCCTAAACGTGTTGAATGCAGTGCTGGGTTGAGGAACACCTCAGGTTTTGCTTTATCACACTTCTTAAAAGTGGATATCAGTGTCCTTTTGGTCATTACAGTGTTAAGAGGCGCTTGTACTCTGTGGGTCGACAGTACTGTTCGTCAGGAAAGTACGCCCGCTGCTTCTCTTCGACCCGTCTGATGGATATTGTGTACTGTTAGTAGTGCCTTGAGCTACATGCTGTCGGGACCGTCAACAGTATTTGTTGTGTGAATTTTCCGTCTGTTGGAAATCAGAGTATAGTACACGTTGATTGTTCTTACTGCTTGGCTTTTCTACGCTGTGTTTCAAGTTGTTTGAATAAGTTTTTGTACTGTATACATCAGTAGTTCTTAATCTGGATTCGATCGAACCCCAGGGGTTCGGTGAAGACACACATCCAACTCATATGATTCGTGATGACACGCCATACTTGGCTATCATTGGCATTCTATGCATTGCATTGAATGCGCGTATGAAACTGGTGGGGTTCAGTACCTCCAACAAGGTTAAGAACCACTGGTATACACTTGTATATACGCACGAAGTTTTGTTTCTTCAGTTTTGTTGTTGTCGTCTGTTAGAAGGGAAGAATTGAATTCATATACTGTGATGCTCAATATGCACAGTTTTACTGATAGAGGATGTTCGTACGCTTTCTGTAAGCATATTCATGAGTGAAGCATGTACGCTGATGTACATTTGTGGCCGGGTATTCTTTCAAAACTAAACTTCATTACACAGTTTACGTGAAATGAAGGCCCACAAGAATCGAAGTCACAAAACTGCCGAAAGGAGTATATATGTATGTGAGGACTACCAGTGTTTCCGTCCGTTTCCTCCATAGTAATTTCATTAGTTGAGTGGCATTTTAAAACACCAGTGCTTTTCATAGGATTTACCTTGCAGTTTATTTAAAAAGTCATAGTTTATTTATAAAAGATAGTTAAAATTGATGGCAGAGTAAAACTTGAGTATTAATACTGTCACAATACTGCGTGGGGCGAGTGAAGCCAGAACAGCGAAGTTGGTGAGCGCACGAGTGACTTACGCACAAGGCGACCGGCAGCAGAAGAATAAACTTTACTTGCGCTTATCAGCCATCCTTCATACTTGCGTGTTACTGATAAATTGGTAACTTCTTAGTAGATGACTCGAAGCAACCCGGCCGGTAGTGATGCTCTAGAACTCGTGAATGAGGTTCCTCGTTCACATATTTATGAGCCAAAAAAGAGAAACGGAATCTAAACAGTTTTTGAAATGCAGATTGGTATACCCATGAGGTGAACAACAATAATAGTAACACGAAATATGTTAATAAAGCTGCTCTGCCTTTTGCTGTTAGCCCACGCTCGTGTGTAACAACTACCCGTGGCGTCAGAGCTGTGTGACGATGCTGAATGTTTGTGCAGATGGTGCCCATAGAGGAGTTTGAGGCGTCGTTCCAGTTCATGCAGGAGTGCGCGCAGTACTTCCTTGAGGTGCGGGACAAGGACATCAAGCACGCCCTCGCAGGCCTCTTCGTCGAGATCCTCGTCCCTGTCGCCGCTGTCAGTTCACTTATTTTATTAATTCAAGAAAAACAAACAAATCATGGACCGCATGGGCCTGTCAGGCCACTTTCTTCTTATTTATAAAGTTGCATCAATGCAAAATTTGTAGTTACCCTTGTTAGTAATGAATAAGGGTAATTTGAACAATTGTGAGACAAAAATAATTTTTTGTTAAACGGTCCTTGTAGGCCAAATAATGTTTTTATGGTTAAATCTACCTATTTATTGTAATAGAATTATGCGTTATATGATAATACCAAGTTTTATGCAGTGGCTTCATCAGTCATGTACTCTCATCAGTCTAATTTGAAAACATTCGTCTTGAATATAAATTTATAATTTCTGGATTTTTCTTTTTGTAATTATTGGGCTGATCAGGCTACTGCTGGACGTGGTCATGAATTCTGCTTCTCTTTGAGCAAAATAATAGATTGCGCACGTTTTAGTAGCATGTTGGTGTGATATTTTGACCTGTAATTATCATTATTAATATTATCATCGTCATTATTATTATTATTATTATTATTATCACCGTCATCATCATCAGCATCAGCATCACTATCACCATCAGCATCATCAGTTTTCTGCTGCTGATGTATGAATATGTTCCTAATTTCGTGAAGGCATGGCTCGTAGAGAAGACAGTAACGAGATATACTTCTAACTCTTTCCCCTGAACGAACTTCATCATTATCATCTAGCCTTCTGATCTAGAATAAAAATCTGTAAGTACGCTGTAAAGAATGTACGTTTTTCTTCATATCCTCCTCTGTATTACTTTTGTCTCGGTACTGCACAGGCTGTGAAGAACGAAGTCAATGTTCCTTGTCTGAAGAACTTCGTAGAGATGCTCTATTCGAGCACTCTGGACACAGCCACCAAGAACAAGCACAAGCTCGCAATCTTCCCTCTTTTGACGTGCTTGCTGTGTGTCTCCCAGAAGAACTTTTTCTTGTCCAACTGGCATTACTTCCTGACCATGTGTCTGCAGCACCTCAAGAACAGGGATCCGAAGATGGCTAGAGTTGCTCTAGGTGAGGCAATGCTGTCACTGCTGTGATGCGAGGTGAGGCAATGCTGTCACTGATGTGATGTGAAGCAATGCTGTCACTACTGTGATGCGAGGCAATGCTGTCACTACTGTGATGCGAGGCAATGCTGTCACTACTGTGATGCGAGGTGAGGCAATGCTGTCACTGATGTGATGTGAAGCAATGCTGTCACTACTGTGATGCGAGGCAATGCTGTCACTACTGTGATGCGAGGTGAGGCAATGCTGTCACCACTGTAATGCTAGGTCAGGCGATGCTGTGTCTACTGTGGTCATTCCATGACAAATAAAAAAAAAATTTAACAACTGCATCTCAGATTTTGATGAAAATTAGTGTATTGGGTTATCTTATAGCTAAAATCCAATGGTGCAAATTTTAAGTTTCTACAATAAATAGTTTTTGAGTTATAGTGGGGTAAAGTTTTGGGGGGGGGGCGAAAACCCTCTCTAAAAATTCATTTATCTTCCTCAAGATATGTTTAAAATATAACATGTTCTATACGGTTGGAATCAGAATAGAATAAGGAATTCAAATAAATTATTACTGATGAAGCTTCCATACTATGTGCTGCCATCATCACCAACGAATATGGCTGCTACCTCATTGCTTGTTGGGTTGTTGTATCTTCGTCTGTCAGAGCCAGGGATGAACTTCATGGTTACCTGTCTTGGAGGTATGTTCACCGTTCTCAATTGTAGCTCTTTCTTGTTCTTGTTGTTCAATAGCCCTCATTATGGTATGCTGCCGCCTAAGGAGTATTGTTCATTGCCTAAATTATTTTTTGAAAACAGTTACTAAGCAGTTAGCATTTTCGTGAGAATTTGCTCTAGTTTGTATAGCTTCAGTGGTTTCTAAGATGTAGAGCTGGCCTTATCTTTTCACCTCAGGGTCATTTGCATGGAGGTTGCTCGTGTACTGGTAAGTTTGACCTTGTAAATGGAAACAGTACAGTCCACGTCCTAGAGGAGGTCTAATATTCGCACCAAAGGATGCAAAAGCAAATGCGGAATTATAGTTTCTTATATTCTATTTAAATTTGAACCCTCTGCATTGTCAGCATCATAGTGTAACCTCAAATTTCCGGGGTATTCTTGTAAGGGAGGAAGTGAAACCTTTTTATTATGAGAGCAATTTAGTTTTTCTCCTTGGAATCTTAAAGCACCGCAAAATTGACATCGGATATCCATGGCTACAGTGTAATATATCTGGTGTTCTATATTGACGGCGTTTCTATGACGTTGAACTCTATTTCGTTCATTTTCAAGATGATTTTGCCTCGCTTGTTGATTCATATTATTTCTTTTCTCATGGTCCCTATTTCTCATGTTTTGTAGGAATTGCTGTCTTTTCTCCAAAGGCATACAATTTCTTCTTTAATGGTCTCTGTTTCACATGTTTTCTAGAAATTACTGTCTCTCCACCTCATTCAAATTTCTTCCTTCTTGAGCCCTGTTTCTCATGTTTCCCAGGAACTGCTGTCGCTCAATTTGATTCATGTCATTTCACTTTTCTTGATCTCGATTTCTTAAGATTTAAAGATTCAATTCTCGCCCCTCCGGACTCGTATTAATCCCTGGATGTTGCATTAGTATTGTTTCTATCACGGGTTGCTTGCCTTTCGTCTTCTCGCAAGCGTTGTCGTCTGCTTCTCTGTCGCTCTCTGACTGCTTCTCTTTGCCTTCTTCTCTACTCCATTGTTTTAGATAGGCAAAACTGTTCAACTTCTTTTAATCGGATGTAAAATGTCCCTTATTAACAAATTTCCTGTATGGCCCTAATTAACAAATATCCTGTAATCTTTAAGAGTGGAGGTTTATGATCAAGGTGTAGCATAGATACTGCAATTTATTGATGAAGGGTGTGACACACATAAATGCATAGATAGTGACAATCGTATTAATATATAGATATTTCACATAACCTTTTTTCATGTACATATGCTTGCCATAAAAACCCGCAATGCACTGAATCCCCGAAAACCGATCCAAGATATAGCGAGGGACTACTGTACTATTTCATCTGTTTAAAGTCCTTTTGAGTTTCTGATTTTAAGGATGGAATTCCCAATATAATATTTATTATATCTGATCGGATTCAAAAATTGAACTTGAAAATCAAACTCCTGACAGCTGAAAAATGCCACCCAAACTTTGTCATCATACTCACAATTGACATAGTCTTACATTTTAGGGTAAGCAAATCGTGAACCTTATCTTTTTTTGAATTCTTCAGTATGGTTCTTTCCTCTCCTTCAACCGCATCTGACGTTTCATAGATTTTCACTCTACCATTGCTGACTGGGATTACTTAATGCAATTTTCGTGTTCCAGAAATTGATGGAGCATTTTGGAATCCGGTTGGCAAAATTTTTTTCTCCATTTCTTCACTGCAAGTATACAAAAAACTAATTTTTTCTGCAAATTTTCTTTGCGAAGTTTATTAAATGACCTGAGAAATTAATATCTGATTTCAAAGGGTGTTTGTTGGTTAGCTTTAGCGGTTACCATTTTCATCACTCTCCTATTCTATCACAAAGACTTTTTCCATTTGAAGGGGCAAAAGAGTGCCACTCACTCTCTACATCGAAATCCATCTTGTGATGATATAAATTTAAGAAATTATATGTTTTTTATATCGTCCACCACAACCATCACTGAAGTAGTCAATTTTGCTCAGTTCGGTTATAAAGCACTTAATTTCAGGCGCTAGAGCGGATATATAAGTGTACAGCACAAATGTACGCTTTGTGTCGGGATAAAAAACAGAAACTTTTATGGGTAATTTCATCGTCTGATTTCCTGTAGTAAACTACAAATGGATGTAGAGTACATTGAGCTCCTGTACTCCTGGGCTTCCTCCTGCATAATAGAAGAAAAATTTTGAGAAAAATTCAACAATATTTTTATTTCATTTACGAGAAGATTGCTTTTTAGATTTGGACGAAAAAAATTCTGAGGTTTTCACATAAAGTGGTGTCTTGTTCACTTGTATACTCGTTCACTCAGTGAAGTATTGAGTCTTTAGTTTTTTCCAACGAAGTGCATTTGTCCATTGTCAACCGCTGTTTATATTTAGCTGCTTTTACACCTACTAAGGGCTCTATAGTTTCAATAAATTTCTTCACACCAATTTCTTCGGGACAGTTGTTGCACAAATGCATCATACATGTTCTGTTTGTTAGCTGCACACACATTTTAAAAATGTAACAAAAAGTGAATAAAAAATGAATGCTGAAAGTATGCCCATATTCATGTGAATAAGGCTGAGATAATAACTAATTGATAAATTTTAAGAAATCCATTATGTTTAGACTAAATTTGGTAAAATTTAGCCTAAAAATTGCTTTAGTGGATCATTTGTATTGACTCTTAAACATAATAAGTGGTCTATCCTCTTTGTTTTTATTGCATTTTTTAAAGGCTTGTGCATCAAAATTTGAATAGAATTTTTTTTATCGGGGGTTACAAAATCCTAGTAGGGCGGAAATATTTTTTAGAAGTCAATAACTTTTTTATATAAACTATTATAGAACTTTTGATTATACAATCAAGTTTCTTGTTCTATTCTGGCTCCAACGATATATAACATGTTATTTTAAGCTTATCATGAGGAAGATAAAAACATTTTTTTCTAGGGGGGTTTTTGCCCCCTCCAAAACCCTAATCCCTATAACTCAAAAACTATTAATTCTAGAAACCTAAAATTGGCACCAGTTGATTTTGACTAAAAGATAACCTCAAACACCAACTTTCATAAAAATCTGAGATGTAATGAATGGTTTAATGGCGTGGCATTAGGTGAGGCGAAATTCTGACTAGTGGGGCACCAGGTGAGACAATAGTGTAACTAGTGTGGCGCAACATATAGAGACTAGGTAACTTGTGTAGTGTTAGATAGGAGAAACGTGATAAATGAGTCGGTACTGGGCAGAGTCGCTGTACAGGCTGTGGGTGCATATGATGTGTGCTGAGCAGATTCACTGTACGGGCAGTAGGTGTACACGATATGAAGAAATTTATTTCCGATAGAGTATATAGTGCAGATACATTGATTTTTAAATTCCCAATGTTGACAATTTAATAGTGAAGATGCTTATCGATAAGATCTTAAGGGTAGTAGTGATGCTTCAAACGAGATCTCCGTCCTTTGCGTTGCAACTTGAAGTAGAGGCTTGTAGGAGCGTGTCAATGAGCGTGGTGGAGGTGTGGCTTACGTCAAGCATTCAGCGTAGCAGCTACTGAATATTTCTGGCAAGCACAAACAGACCACGGCGACTACGGGTATCGAACTCGGGTCTTCCCGCATAGCAAGCGGGTACCCTCAGCTGTCAATCAATCTGGGGGTATGTAAAGTTATGGGCTGAACAAAGTTACAGTATAGGCTGTGAGTGAACATAATGTGTTCTGAATGTACTGTACATGCTGTGTGCTAGGCAGAGTGGTATATGAGATCTACATGCTTTGTGTTATACATGATGTTCGCCGGGCAGAGTCGCTGTACAGGCTGCTGTGGGTCTACATGATACGCATCAAGTGTGAGAGTAACTCGGCCACACACTCCCGCCTGGCCAGTATTGTGAACTCCCTCTTCCCCAAGGGCTCGAAGACTGTTGTGCCTCGGGACACCCCCCTCAATATCTTCGTCAAAATCATCCAGTTCATTGCTCAGGTCTGGATTTTCTTCTCGTTGACTTTCAATTTCTTGTAGGTCAATGTCTTTTTAGTATAATGTACTGAGGCGTTTACTTTCTTTTATGGTGGAATAATGACGTTGAAGAAACGTCGGTGTTTTCATTAGATCTTCATGGTCAATAATTCTTCATCGTAATGGCCAGTTATTACTCGTCATAATAGTAAATTATTTCTCATGAGAATGGTAAAATACTCTTTATGATGTTAGTCGATATTGCTCATTATAATGAACAATTATTCATGATAAAGGTAAATTGTTCCTCATGATAATGGTCAATCCTTCCTCGTAATAATGGTCAATTATTCTTCATGCTGATAGTCAATCGCTCTTCATGATAAGGGTTAATTATTCCTCATGTTGATGGTCATTTATTCCTCATTCTAATAGTAAGATAATTACTCTCGTTGAACTTGCACCTGAAAATCTCTGCTGCTACATTGATTTGAAGCTCAGTCACCCTGACTATCTTCAGTAAGTGGCAACATCAGCTGTGCTGCTGTGGTCGCACAGAGTTGTCATTTGAGCTAGTCTCTGGTCGTGTAGTGTGAACTATAGGTATCCTTCAGGACAATGTTGAGGTCTCTTGTGTTCCATGGGAGGGCCAAGAGCGATTCATTCAGAGCCACTGTTAATCTTAGTTCACATTTTCTGCTGGTTCTATGTAGTAGCAGTGTAAAACGAGTGCAGCGCTGATTGAAATGACTAGCAAGTAAGGTAGTTCGTTGTGCCATTTGAGCACTACGTTAGAATCCTACATTAGAGTACATTAGAATGCTGCGGACTACAAACATCCTTTAACTTTAACGTCAAGCTTTGTACGGTACAAAAAACGAACATAAGGGATCATTATTAAGAGCTACAAAAATTTATCACATCTGTTTCACCATAAGGGGAATTTACAAAGTGTTGAGAATCATTTCCCATAAAACATACATTCATCAAAATCAGACGGTAAACTGTAACTCATTTGCCGGTAGAATTAAATGCGTTGGTGTCATGTTTCCCCTATGAGACGCTTGATTATGTTGCTAGTGAAGTTACCAATCTATATTCATAATAACTCAGTCTTGGGCTGTACAGGAGCGTCTGGACTTTGCCATGCGGGACATAGTGTTCGACCTGCTGAGCGTAGGCCGCCCCATCAAGGTGATCCTGTCCCCTGAAAGGATGGCCATCGGGCTGCGCGCCTTCCTGGTGGTGGCAGACAGTCTGCAGCAGAAGGAGGGAGACCCACCCATGCCACGCACCCTCGCTGTGCTGCCCTCTGGCAACACCCTCAGGGTTAAGAAAACTTTCTTGTCCAAGGTGCGTCATTGTTGTAGCTTTATTGCTTCTTTGTGCCTAACTTGGCTTTTTAGAAGGTGTTTATGTTAAATAATTGAGGGCAGAAAGTTCTCCTTTATGTTTGGGCTGTGGTCCATCTTTATTATTTTTGTGCTGTCCTCAGATCTCAAAAGAGCTTTCAGAAGATAAAACAGTGCTCGTCCCTTTAGTCTGTCGTGGATTGTACGTCATGGTTAGATAAATTTATCATGTTCAACTCACTTGAATTTAATATAATGTAGTAGCTCTTGCAGACTTTCTTACTACTTCAGTAACTGTTGTTTTTGCTTGAAGCAATTTGAACACATGCCTCTCTTCCTAGTATTAGAAATGGTAGCCATTTTATGAAAATTATGCTGAAAAAGAGGTCTCGCCCGTTTCTGAGGTATATTTTTCCTAATTACTTATTATGAAGCCTGACGATGAATTACAATGTAGGCTTGACCAACAACTGTGCACTCTTGTAGTTGGTTAACAGATATAACGTAGCAAACAGAGGAAAATGGGTCCAAGACCTGTTCTTTGTCTTCCTCCATCTTCAAATTTTAATCTTCCGAGTAATGTGCTTAGTCCTAAATGTCATCCCTGCCCGTATACGTGCTGCCTCATGAAATAGAAATAAGTTCACTAAATTAGTTGTCACCGGACATACTGGCCAATTAATGTTAGGTTGGTCAAGAGTTCCCAACCAGCAAACCCGGCAACAAACGATAAGTTTTACTCCACAGTTCTTTTCAGGTTTACGTGTGTAAATAATACTTTTGATTAAAAGGGGTTTGTATATTTATTTTTATTGCACTTTGAATCACAGTATTTAAAACGTTTATACATTCATTTATTTATTATACCACGAATTGCAAGGAATAGTTGATACTCGAGATGGGTTTTCTATATCCTTATTGCACTGCATTAATACAGACTTAAATATTACACCAATGGCTCAGCGAGGTGTACAAAAATTGGCAGCAAGGATCTTTGCATCAAGTAACAACTCGACAGCAGAGTGAATGTGTTGTCACTCTGACTGCAGGCGCTCGACTACCACTACTACACTTGCTGGTCGTCCCTCGACACATAGGGAACCGCGCAAACGACTGATTTTGGTGTGCATACCCAAGTTACTAAGCCGAGCACCCCTAACGCACACGTCCTACTGAAAACCTAGTGAATGACTAGGTCGTTCACATAGTGATTGTCTGCTTTTTCCTTCAGATGCTGACGGAAGATACGGCCCGCAACATAGGCCTAGCGTCGTATTATCCGCTTGTTCGGAAGACCTTCAACGATATGCTCAAGGCCCTCGACACTCAGTTTGGCAAGCCTCTCATGATGACGAACACTCACAATGTCAACAAGGTGCGAGCACAAGGTGTTCTTGCTTAATTATAGCGTTTGCATTAGGCTTCTGAAAAATCATATTATTGAGCTATTAGGGGTACCGGAAAGTCCTGTTCTCTTTTTTCCTTTTATTTTTTTAACTTTGAGTTATTGTAGCAAGGAAAAACTGTGACTGCAGACCTTTACTGTCAGCAACTCAAATGTTTAAATGCATCGTTATGTATAAAATGTTCTGCTCTAGTGAACAGGAAAGGAGTCATTTTGCTACTCGAGAACGCTAGACCCCATTCTGCCAACCAAACTCAAGAAAAATAGAATCCTTAGGTTTGGGAAGTTCTTCCTCACCACCATACTTGTTAGACCTTGCTTGCTCCATCAGATTTTCACTTATTTCGTTTTTTAGAGCATTTTATGAGGGGAAAAAGATTCACAAATGTTCACGAGGTTGAAGCGAAGTTTAATTCGTTTATGCCTTCCAAAGATGTTAATTTTTTTCGAAAGGATTATTAAAAAGCTCCTAAGTTGGACAAAGGTTATATCTAGTGATGGTGACTATTTTGTTGAGCAATAGAGATTTTTCAGTAATGTTTCTTTAAAATATTATTCGTGACAAAAATCAGGACAGAACTGCCCGGTACCCTTAATACATATCAGCTTGAACAACACAGGAGAAGGAAGATCCGGCAAGCCTCGCCTGACCACTAACACTCTCACTATCAACCAAGTGCGAGCACAAGGTGTTCTTGCTTTCTTTTAGCGTTCGTATTTGGTTTCTGAAACATTCTTAAATTTTCGTGTTGTTGATCAGCTTGGAACACAGAGGTAGGAGGATACGGCAAACTTCTTTTGATGAGGAATACTCACAATGTCATCAAAGCTTTCTTGCTTCTTTTCGTTGTTTCTATCAGGCTTCTGGAAAATTTTCAGATTTTTGAGCTAATTATCAGCTTGAAACACAAGAGTAGTAAGATTCTCGTGCCGGCAGTATGTGAGCGTCTAGTGAGATCGAAGAAAACTCTATCACCTTCGGGTTTACTGAACTTTTAGGGAAATATAAAATATAAGGTGAATTATCTGTACTGTTTACAGAGTGTTTTAATTTTTTTTTCGTATTAGATGCTGAACGCATTGTTTTTGACATGAAAGATCTAGTTATTGTTATTTGTAAAAAAAATATTCAGGCATCCTGTGTTTTTGTTCTCTTGGATTTCTTGAAGCTTGGTCTGTATATTCATGTCCTAAAAACCTTAGGGAAAAAAGGAAACGACGTTGCAGCTCGTGTATGAAAGCGGTATTTAGGTGTGAGATGCTGCTTCGTGGTGATGAAAATCGAACAGTGAGATTATTTATTTTACTTTACGCAGGAACCAGACGAGCTGATCGGAGGAGAGTGCCCAATTGACTCAAATTTACCCATTGAAAGCGAGGTTATTTAAGGACCGGATGAGCTTTTTGGAGTACAAACCCTTATCGGTAAAATTTGTTTTTCGAAAACGAGGTTATTTATTTTGTTTGCGCGTTCAGGAACCAGACGAACTGATCGGAGGTGAGCGCAAGGCGAAGATGGATCTGTTCCGCACGTGCGTGGCTGCGGTGCCTCGTCTCATCCCCGACGGCATGAGCGGCCAGGAGTTAGTCGAGCTGCTGGCGCGGCTTACAGCCCACATGGACGAGGAGCTCAGAGGCCTTGCTCTCCAGAGCCTGCAGGCCCTCGTCATAGATTTCCCTGAGTGGCGGCATGAAGTGATACACGGTCAGGCTTTGTGTCTGGGCAGTGTGTGGTCCATCTCTCATGCTTTTTGACTTTCATCTTGAAATTATGTATAATTATCATTATATCAGCTGTAGACTTTAGTTTTATTCATATTTATTTCATCCATCACCATGATTAAGTTAAGTAACTTTTTTTATTAAAGATCCTTGCTCTCGATCCTGGTTGGTAGCGTTTCAACTCCCGTATTTGACGGCATATACGACTCGCTTTTTTTCAAAATTTTGCCTCAAAAAATCGCCCTGCGCCTTATACATCGTAGGTGAAGTTTAGGACCTCCCATAGTCCTAGGCTAATCTCTTTGACGCCCACTCACCTAGTTTACGCTCACTCACCTAGTTTACGCTCACTCACCTAGTTTACGCTCACTCACCTAGTTTACGCTCACTCACCTAGTTTACGCTCACTCACCTAGTTTACGCTCACTCACCTAGTTTACGCTCATCACTTCGACTTACTTCGTCGTCGCGACTTATATGACGTCAAATACAGTAAACAATTTGGAGGTCATGAGTATCTGATAAGTTTGGCGGGATAGGAATTTCTTTATTTGATTCTTTTCTGAATATGTGTTATTGTTGCTGTCATTAAATAGTGCTCGACTCATTTCCCTTTTGCATCAGTGAACATTTGGAATGCCTCTACCTAGAGAAGAAGGCTGATTAGATATAGAACGTTTGGAATAAGTATCTTCAGACTCAAACCTCTGCCTGCTTCTCGTTTACTATTCTGTACTAGTGAATCTGCAAGTGAAGAAATTTACGTGTTTTTTTAATGAATGTTTTTCTATCATTTGTCGGTCGACGCTGCCTTTCATGAGTTTCCTTATTGAAGAGAAAGACGGCTAATGGCGAAAAAATAACGTATTTCATACTAATCAGCCACTTGTAGTATCGACAATACAATGCCTAAAATGCATGTACAGTAGTGATCAAATTATTACGGATTATTGAAATTTCGTAATTTTTATGTAAAAAGATTACGTACAGTCATTTTATTGACAAGTAATTGATTTCTTTTCATCGATATGGCAGAAATGTTCTTACTTACAGTGATTAATATTTCGTTTTACCTTTTTAGTCGCTTTGTGTTTAACATGCTCTGGCATGAACTTGAATGTTTCTTCAACATTTTTTTCAATATTTCTTTAACTTCAATATTTCTTTTCTTCTTCTTCTTGAACAAAAAATTTTCTTCTTTTATAGTCTTTTTCGAATAACTATAAATAGGAAGCTACTGGACTATAAATTACGAGCCTAGCGCCCAAGAAAGAAGCCTAGGTTTAAGCCAATCATGATGCAGGCAATACAGGCACGTCATGTCAGGGGTAATATTCATGCTGATTGCCCTTCTGAGCAATGGGAACAGGTAAAAGTAGTGCATTGAACAGTTATTTCCTTCATTAAGCATAAGAGAAGATACTGTACTTACTATAATAGTAGAGCATACTACACCTGTTCATGGTTTATCACATGAGTTCGTCATAATTTGTCTGGCTGTTTAACTGCTGTCTCTAACATCACTGGTTGTTTCAGCACTGCTATTGTGTTTTATATTGTTGCAGGTTGTGTGTGTTCGCTTGCAAAGTTCCTACAAGATTTTCTTTTTTTAAATAGAAAATGATACAGAAAAAATTGTTTAAAAATTGATTGAGAAATGTTAAGGTTCATTGGAATGCGAGAGATTGTTAAAACTCTTAAAGTGGCTTAAGAAGAGCAAACGAAATATTAATCAGTGTAAGAAGATATTTATGCCATATGCTTGAAAATCAACCCATTATTCACCAATAAAATGACATTATATAACTTTTTTGTATGAAAATTACGAAATTTATAAAAACTCAAAATCATTTGATCACTACTGTACATTTGTTCCATTGAGAAGTCAATACTTAGCCTAAGATAAACACTTTATTGTAGCTCTTTAGTAATGGCTTTGAAATGAATTTCCCTCATCTAATTCTGCAGTGGGCGCGATAGAAAATATATTTATTGATAAATTAATAAATAATTATTGAAATTTACGATAGCTTTTATTATATGGTGTTATAGATGGAGAGAAACATTCAGCCGAAAATGCACAGCGCGGTCAACTGTTTCCTAAATAGAGAATAGTAAATCACAACTGTCAGCTGGTAATAACCATCAGCTGGTAGTAGTTGACTGCTAGTAGTAACTGATGGCTAGTAGTAATTGACGGCTGTTAGCAACTAATGGCTAGAAGCAACTGACGGCTAGAAGCAACTAATGGCTAGTAGTATCTGACGACTAGTAGTAACTGACGGCTAGTAGTAACTGACGGCTAGTAGTAACTGACGGCTAGTAGTAACTGACGGCTAGTAGTAACTGACGGCTAGTAGTAACTGACGGCTAGTAGTAACTGACGGCTAGTAGTTGGTGTCAGCTAGTAGGAACTGGACGCGTGATAGGTACGTGGTGCATGTGTTCTTCTAGCTGCATGCTCTGGGTTATGGCATCCTGGGAAATGAGTGAAACATTCAACCTGTGTACATTGTGTGTGGTGTGAGAATTGTACATTTTCCGCGTTTAGTGTGAGAATGAAGATTATATTATTTTTAGAGTATATCATTCATATGTAAACAAGAATAAAAAGTATCCTATTTTATGCACTCAACCATAAGAAGTGCACCATACTGTCAGGATACATCCAGTTCATCATCCGCGACGTCGGCGACGCCTTCCCACAGCTGGTGGATGCATCGCTGCGCATGTTGCTGCAGCTGTACATGGCTTGGCGGTCCGCCCTCTGTGCCTCCTCCTCTGCCGCTGTTACTGTCAGCACCCGCACACCCCCTCATCTCCAGCAGCTCCAGAGCCTCCAGCTGCACCAGGTCAGCATGGTTGTCCAGCTGCACCAGGTCAACATACTTGTTCAGCTGCATCATATCAACATGGTCCATAATGTAACGCTAATGTCCAATGTTTTAGAAGTTATTAGATATACCTCATTTCAAAGCAGCTATTGTGATGATGATTGCAACGACTTCCGCTACAATTTCAAGCAATAACTATAACGGTGTAAGATACTTTGGCTTTGAGTTATTGCTCATTACGAAAGCTTTCCATACATTGCTTCACAAAACCTGAGCGTTCTTTCTAATGTAATTGCTTGACTGAAAGCTCAAGTTGTATTTAATGAATTTCAAGCTCCTGGGGAATTTTGAATTTCTCAAGAGATGCAGACAGATCGTGCCCTTAGACAAGTCTGTAACTGTCATAGGGTAACTGGTGCCATAACTTTACTTATTGAGCCTCACAGAAACAATACTTGATCCTGAAATTGTATATGGTTTATCGGACCAAAAATTGGCTGTTTTTTGAATGATGTCAGTTGAACTGAGTGCGCTGTGTAAAGATACTGGGTTTCGAGATACAATGGTCCTCAAGCATCAGTACTAATTTTCTGGTCATATTTAAACAATAGATCTATAGGTGCGCTTAATTCAAATTACAGGTACTCACACGGCCCATCTATACGTAAAAAAACTTTACATTTTTCTTTAGAGTGGAAGCTTGACTAAGGAGTAGAGTCATTTCAGAAATTGAAGTCTTAAACTGAAGTATTGTCAATCCGAGCACATAATTTCCCTAAACTTGATGTCAAACATATTGATGCGTTTCCACGCTCGCAAATATTCGTTTAACAAAGCTTTAACAACAAAGCTTGATAGTATTTTACTCAATTTTTGAATAAGGTTTATTTAAAAAACACTCATAATAGAGGGTAAATATGATGAAAGTAAAAAACATATATAGATAGGTCCAGTGATGTCGCTTACGCTGTCGTCACTGAAGTTGTTGATTGATTCTGATTTGAAAGACACAGTGCTGCTCCTCATATACTGAATTGTTTATTTACGTGAAGTATAACTTATATTCTAGATGATAAGGTATGTGGTGAATATATTAATTCATCACTTAATTCTGGTGCAATAGCTTACGAGTATTTTACTACTTTATTTTTTCTTTCTCAGAAGCTCATCCGGCGGTCAGAGAACTGTTGCCTATCGCGCTCTTTACCAGACATTCTGCTAGTTAAGAGAAAAAATCGCCTCTCAAAACGATTCGTTCTCAAAACAGACTCTACTGGATTTGTAATTCTGGGACGAGTTCAAGAAAACTTTGCATGTTCCAGTAATTGCATCCAAATTTTATCGCGTATTCGCAATAATTCATGTATGTTCCCGTATTTGAGTTTTTTCACCGCTCTCCGCTATTTAAAAGTATCTATTTACGCAATTTTCATATTGAAGTCTTCGCAGATCAGGTTATTCCGATCCGAACTGGCACGGCGCGGCCAACTGTTTCTCAAATAGAGAAGAGTAAATTGCAACTGTCAGCTAGTAGTAGCTGACAATGCCTACTGATATAAGGAGTAACGTTTGTTTAAAACCTAGCACAACATAGGTAGGGGTCACATCTACTCATGTTGCGGGCCACCGAGAATCCTGGAGGAATTTCAGTGTGAAGCCACTATCAGATGTTTGTGTCTCTATCAGTATTGCACAGGTGGGTGAAACTATTATCATGTGTTTGTGTGTCATTATTAGTAATACGTAGTCTTATTTCTCAGCGCGGGGACGACCTGGACATGGTGTGCATGGGGGAGGCCGTGTCCTTGGTGATGCTGTGCTGCTGCAGATCTCCTCCTCGTCGTCTGGCTGTGTTGCTACTCAAAGAGCTCAAGCTGCTCACCGCCAGTCTTGCCTGCACTCCACCCCTACACTCACCCCTTTATGACTGCCTCGACAAGTGAGGGAAGCGAGTTTTATGCAATCACGGCGCCTGAAATTGCAGTGATGTTTAGTTTAAGGGACCTGTTACTGTGCTTGTGGCTGTTGCCTTGCAGCTGTCACCTTGTTTTGAGACTTCCTGAGCTAGTGAGCACTTCGAGTTTGTACTAAACAGCGTGTTAGTGCTGAGCACAAGCGAGTCGATATACAGGCTTTGAAGTAATAAAATGTTCCTGCAGGGTATGTGTTAACTTAACACTCAGCCTACACATTGCAGGGTATGTGTTAACTTAACACTCAGCCTACACATTGCAGGGTATGTGTTAACTTAACACTTAGCCTACACATTGCAGGGTATGTGTTAACTTAACACTCAGCCTACACATTGCAGGGTATGTGTTAACTTAACACTCAGCCTACACATTTTTTCGCCACGAGTAAATATGGAGAGTTTTGAGATATTACTGACCATTAATTATTAAACGTATGTTTACGCAATATATCTGCTTATATCTAAACCAATGAACGTTTTGTTCAGTATATGCTATAAGTATTGTATCTAACGGCCTCATGCCTGAGCGTGAGACAGCTTATTGCATGGTTACACCGTGTAATTATGCTTTATAGGCCACTCACTGTAAATGATCAAAGAGCTGAAGGGTTAACGAGGCATGGAGATGAGTCTTTTTGTACTCCACGAGATAGAAAGCAGGAAAATATTTTATATAACACAGATTACGTCAGTCTGCGTGATGTATTAAACTTTATGAATTATGTATCGCGTAGTATGCATATGCGATCAATTAACTGTCGAACATAGGGAGAAAAAGAGAAAGTAAGAACTCTGACGAACGTGATTATGTACAGATTGTGCCGAGCATTTTGCTAGTAACCTCCCTGATGATGTTAAATAGGACCTACGAACAACCTCGCTCACCAGCCAGTCCTGCATTTCATATTTTCGAGTCGTTCAATGCAGTAACTACTTGGCCACAGGAAATTCTGCCCAGATTGTGAAGCACCATGTGTCAAAGAATGTCTTAATTAATTCTTTAATACAAGCTTGGTCATACATAGAAGGGATTCGATCGCTGAAAATTTATAACGCTGCATGCGTCAGTTTATGCCTAATGCAGAGTGTAAACAGGCTTTTGCACTGCTTTTTCCAGCCACACATTTTTCTTAACCTTCTGACCAAGTTATTTTTTTCCTGAACGATATAGTAGCAACTATCCAATCAGACCTCAACCGTCTTCTACAATGGACTGAAACCTGGCAAATGAGCTTCAACATTGAAAAATGTTCAGTAATGCACGTTGGTGCAAATAACCGGCATTTCCAACACACGATGTATAACATACCTATTGAAACAGTCCAACAACAAAGAGATCTAGGTATCATTGTCACTGAAAATCTCAAACATGACAAACAAGTGGAAAAAAGCGTCAAAAATGCGAGCAGGATTCTTGGTTTCATTGCACGAAACTTTGAATACAAGTCAAAGAACATAATATTACCGCTCTATAAAGCACTAGTCCGGCCTCATTTAGAATATGCAGTGCAAC
>VCRD01001991.1:65212-80401 GCA_006783055.1 Trinorchestia longiramus
TTGTGCCTGTGGGTTTAACCTAACTTGTGCCTGTGGGTTTAACCTAACTTGTGCCTGTGGGTTTAACCTAACTTGTGCCTGTGGGTTTAACCTAACTTGTGCCTGTGGGTTTAACCTAACTTGTGCCTGTGGGTTAAACCTAACTTGTGCCTGTGGGTTAAACCTAACATCACCAGCTTGGTCGACTGGTGAGCGAATCTGTTTGCAAGCGGAAAGACCCGGGTTCGAATCCTGCTGCCCACATGATTGACGCAGCTAGAAATACGGCATGGGACTTGAGTAAAACAACCGAATAATTATCGAAGTAATTATCCGACCCAAGAATGGGCCAGAAGGTTCGTTCCTATAGCCTCATTCTATTCTATTCTATTCTACTTGAATTATCACTCGTCTTTACTCGTTTGTTGTATAATATCATTTGCTCTTGGAACGAAACATTCGAGTGTAAGACTAAAGCGAATTATATCTGATGTCTTCAAGAACAGTGGTGAGTTAATGTGCTTGTAAGATGATGAGACGCTTTTACCATGTTTCTCACAGCTTCAGCTTTTTTAATATTACCGTCCCCTTGGGTATTTGGATCATGTACAACTTAGATTGTTGTCTTTTATGGCCTGCTTTATTTAATTGACCAAACTACTTCAGAAAGTAGAAGGCCGGAAATTATTTTATTCATTTCCATTTTCACTGTGGGAAAAGTCGCAAAGACTTGTGCAACTTGCCTTTCCTCGCTGCTCTAGCAGTGTGAGGTGTCGCATTTTCACTACATACAGAAGCTTCTGACCAGCTTTGGTGGAGGCGAGAAAATATTTCGATTTAATATTATGTCTCTTGAGTGGTGAACTCTTAAATTTGAGACCAAAAAGTACTTTTAAGATCAGAAAGAGCTTCTTTCGTGGCCAATTGGTGCTTTTTTTGTTACCGGTACTTGTTGAAAACTAAACTTCGTTACGAAGCTTAGTCAGAACGAAGGTACGTCAAGATCCAGGTAACAAAACTGTGGCAGAACATAACTGAGAGGCCTACTAGTGATTCTGATCGTTTCAATCATTGATTATATTAGAATTTCCAGTTCAGTGGCACATAAAAAGCACAGCTCATTTTCATAAAGTTTACTTCTCAGGTTTATTAAAATATTGTAATATTTATTAAGAACATTTAAAATTGATGACTTTAAAATCTGTATAACTGTCACAAAGACTTTACGAAGCACGGGTAGCCGCAATAGTCAGAACACGCAAAACAGGATTACGTCAGGCCAGCGCACAAGCGAGGTATGCACATGGTGGATGAAAGTATAAAGTGAACAACCCGCACCAACGCTCACAAGCCATCCCAAGCTATCCCATATACCTATGGGTTGCGCGTAACGTCCTGCTTTTCATAAGGCGACTAGCCCGGCTGGCTCTATTGTATTAAATCTCATGAACGAGGTTTTTCGTTCACGCTTCAGAAACCAAAGGTCCCTATCGAAACCTCATAATAGACGGATATTTTTCTGCTCTTTGGTGTATTTTTTGTGAAGTTCACACATTGCTTGAAACTTGTGAGTGCAGAAAATATTAAATGTTCAGCCAGTCTCTTGCTTTGAAACTATAAAGAAGGAAAGGCATTTACCCACTATGAGTACGTTTTGATATTCAACTGCTGTGGAAACTTGAATCAGTCTACTGTCTCATTTGTGAAGGGATGATGTTTCCTGTATCCACCTACACTTTACTTACGCTACCACGTGACTAGCTGCTTATTCATTGGTGCTTTCAGGTACTGTTCAAGTGTTGTCGAGAGCGTGAGCAATCAGGTGGCTGCTACGGAGCGGAGTGGCTGTGCTGGAGTAGCTGCTTGTGGCAGTGTTGGCAGCACAGACCTGCAGTGGCTGGCTGAGCGCACCAGCAACGTGTGGACTGGCGGCACCAGTGACGTGGATAAGACCACAGGGAACGTCCCCCAGCCTGATGTGTGGCCTCAGGTGAATAAAGCTGGGGCTGGTTCGGGGTTTGTAGGAGTTGTTACTTGACACTGACACAAGTTCAGCAGGCATAGAGTACTACGGTTATTGTTAAGAAAGAGGGTAGTTACATTTAGAACTAGCAGGCTGCTGTTTGGAATGAACATCTTGCTTCATAGAACAAGCTTGGTTGTCTTCAGAGCGACCTTGGCTGTCGATCTGAACGGGCTTGCTTGCCCTCTAGGACGAGCTGGGTTGCCTCTGAAAATGAGCTTGACTGTCTTTTACAACGAGCTTGTTTGTTTTTGAGGACGGTCTTGGTTGTCCTTCACGAGGTACATTCAAGATATAACACCTCAGGACTAGAAACAGATAGAAATGTGTGGTGTGTCTTAAAATACGCGTGCCTTCGTCGTGAATGCTTGACAGAGATGGCAGTACTGTATATTACATAGAACTCTAGTGGCAGCGGTAAGAGTGAGGACTGTTTTTGATACTTAAAATGGCGTCTGTATTCGTGCATCCATTGAGCTGACTGACGCTTCGTTTCAGGATTGAGAAACGGAATCCATGTCTCATCCATTGTCCCAGTCGATGAAAAGAAAGTCCCATTCATGCCATCACGTGTCAACGTTGCGTGATAGCATGCTTTGCGTGCAGCTTTGTGGTAATAAATCAACATTCGTGACACGACATGGACGACTTTTTTTGCATTTTCAAGTCCTAATACAGAATTGTGTGCCTAGATCCTACGCAAATGATAACTTTGTAGGCGATATGTTTGACATTCATTCTGCGATCATCCAAAACAATTTTATCCACTTGCTTATTCATGTCATCGGACCGGCTGGGGCGAGGCGGATGTTCTGCATTTTTTGAACTGTTACACTCATGAACGCACATTAGACTCATCCATGATATCACCGTATGTCTCACTCAACTGGCGATAAATTTCAATCAATGCTACATCACTCAAATTCAGAAAACGAATGATTTCACTCTGTTCCTGTAATGAAAAGTCGCCATTTTAAAGTATCAAAAACAGTCTTCACTTCTACTGTTGTCGCTAGAGGTGTGTGCTATACAGTGCTGCCATCTATTTCATGCATTTACAACAAATGCATGCGTTTCTTAAAACAAACGAAATGTTTCTGTTTCCAATCCTGAGAAAAAGCATCGGAGGTATCATAACTTAAATGCACCTCGTAGAACGAGCTTGAGTGTTTCTTTAGAACGAGCTTGGTTGTTCGTTAGAATTAACTTTGTTGTTTCTTAAATTGGGCTCTATTTCCCTTAGAATGTACTTAGTTGTCCGTAGATCGAGCTCTTCGGCACTTAGGAATAGTTTACTGATTATATCATTGGAAGAGGCTACTCACTTCTGAGTAGAAACTAAGCTTATTTTATTTGAGCTTTTTACTCAATAGAATAAAATTAACTGTGTTTTTTTCACAGTGGCGTAATTTCTAGACGATTTTTGTATGTTTGTGTTATTCTTGCTTAATATGATTAAAAAGTTGCTACACATGTGAAGAATGGCGTTTTTAAGGCTAAATTTACTCCTGGCGATGACTTTTTAATTCACGTTAGCGTACGTTTTAGAGATGAAGTGCAACCGTTTTCAAAGAAGTTCTACTTTGTTGCAGGCTTACTATTGCTTGTGATATTCGAGCATGAACGGATTAACAAGCTTTTACGCATCTTCCCCGAGGTAGAATCCTGTTGTTCAAACAAGTACGTTAATACCTCATTTTATCTATTACTTGCGGCCAGGTGCTACTGGGGTTCATGCTACCGGAGCGGGTGTTGTCTCAGTGCCCCCGGGTGGTGGCTCACGCCTGGCCCCTCATCTATACCCGCGCCGCCAACCTCTACCCTACCATCGACCCTCTGTGAGTTGTGATGTGTGGATGCCTTTATTATGGTGTCAGGAAATGTATGTATGTATACCCAACAATGGCGAGACTTCCAAGCTTGATATTTATGTACACTATATATTGTTAGCTCGCTTCTCTTCGCCATTCTTGCTTAAGTCTTGGGGTGTAGAGCTGGAAAGTAGAAAGCTAGAACATAGAGAGGAGAGAACTTGAGTGCGCGTACTGTGTTTGCAGGCTTGAACTTAGCTTATGTTGCTCAGCACTTCTGAATGCCTGCAGAGACGAGCGTAAGGGGTTCAACGGATGAAAGACAAAAGCTTGTTTCTTGAGTGGTTGCGTACTGATGTAGCGTTTGTAGTTAGTCCAGAGCTTGTTCTGTGGTGAGCCTATGAGGTTGAGATCATATTGTAGTGTGAACTAGCAATGCAATACACTGATCGACCCTCTGTGAGTTGTAATGTGTCAGTGTGGATGCAGTACCCCAGTGGTCTCCAATCTTTTTATCGCCGCCGACCAGTCAACGTTTGATGATTTTACCGCGGCCTATTGAGGAAGGGGGAGGGAGATAATTTATGCGCTCGCTGCTGCTCACCTCCCAGTTAATCTCTCGTCCATGGAAAGTCGCACAATCCTGAGAGAAATCCATCACGGTAAATAAAATGGAAGTAATTGAATGTTTCTTATGCTACCCGGTATCATTTGATCCACGAGCTGGTACCGGTCAGCGGCTTGTGGGTGGGAGACCACTGTTCTATCCCACTATCCACCCTCTGTGAGTTGTGATGTCAGTGTAGATGTACTGTACTGCCGTCGACCCTTTGTCAGTAGTGGTTTCTTTGGGTGCTGGGACTCTGACTGTGTGAGTTATCTTAATTTCAGAACATAGATGATGCTCCGATGATTAGTAACACTTCCTCATGTTTATAGCCTGAGTTCATGCCTTTGACGCTGAGGCGGACGTACTCATACCGACTAGTTGTGACTCGTGTATCTATGCACTTTTTTGTTACGAGGTGCAGCTCAAATTGCCAAACGTTGAATCTGTGGGGAGTCATAACGTCTCCCATGAATATTTAAAGGTTCTAATTCAATTCAGCTTTGTTGATATGCTTTATTTTTGTTTTATCAACGATGTATCGTGGCTCACCGCAATCTTGCATTCAAACCTCATGATTTTTTACACATTTTCATATTGATTTACCGTCATTTTTAACCCGTTCGTGGTCACATTAATATACATGCATATAGTGTACCTCCTGTGGTTACGGAAAATCAGAAAAAATGTTTTTCCCCGAACAATGAAAAAAAATCCTCCGAGAGGCCACGAACGCGTTGTCCACTCGCCATAATAGCTCAATGAGCACTAAAACACTGGCTCCAACTTGGCTGGGAAGATACCAGACACTGTTCCACTAATTATTGCCAAAAAACTGATTTTTTAGTACGCAAGAGTTATTTAAAAACGTCAGTTGGCGTGAAAAACCAGTGGAAGTTGAAAAAATTCTACGTCAATTGATGTAGAAAACCGCGAACGGGTTAACTACTACAGAACATTTAGTCCAAAGCAGCTACATAAGCGATAAGCTGCTGTTCAAGGTAGCTTTAGTCGCAGTTGATACTTCAATCGAACTCCGGTTTTGTCAGATGGAATTCCTTAAGTTTTTTGGTGCTGTAAATTTTCGGCTCAAAAATAGAAAATTGACCCTCTTAGTATTTAGAGTCTCTTCATTCGATTTTTTGAATGGATTAGAAAATGTTTCTTCACATACTCAAATACGGTTAAATATTTATCAGAGAGGACTCTTAAGTGAAAGTGCTAGATTTTGACAAAACTTCATGTGCTCAGCCAGCCAAACGACAACCGCGCTTCATTACTGCGCTCAGCCACCACCCTAAAGAAGCCTGTGTGTGAGCGCGACCTGTATTTGAACCTGTGGCGTAACTACGTGGTGCTAGCCTGCCGTGTCGTGCCCTCTGTTGCTTCAGTCAGTGCCTCCGTCGCCAGCTCCTCCATCTCCGCCACTGTTTCTTCTGCTTCCTCTACGCCTGTGCAGCAACGCTGCGCCTCTCCAGACATCAGTGTTGGGTGAGACTTAGCCTCAGCTTACAAAATCAGGGTAAAGAATGACTGATTTGTGGAAAAGGGTGAGAGAACTTTAATTTGTTTAGCCTTAACACATTGTAGTAGCGAACCGTTTTTTTATTACCTAAGTACTCTTTCATACTAGTTCTTTCAGTTACATGCGAAAACGCATTAATTTTATTCAATTTATCACCGTTACAACCTTGCTCCATTATTTAGTTGCAGCATTATTGCTCGTCCCCTGGAAAATGGCAACTTTGATTTTAATGCGAACTTTGAGTTCTTGATGATCATGCTTATGAAGTTATTAATCTTATCATGTCATCAATGCTAGGTAGCCCTGTTGAAAAGTTTGAATTCCTATCAAACGTCTTGGTACTCAGTTTTATGAATATTAGTACTATTTTATGCAAGAAGGCCGCAGCTTCGGAGCAAAGATGCCGACTTAGGAAGTGAAAACAGTTATTTGAAAGTTTTTTCTTAATCAAGGCTGTATTTTATTCTATTTGCCAAAAAGTTTTAAATTAAGTTCAATTTTCCGCTGAGGACAAATAGATGTTTGTAGATGGCATCTTGCGTACTTGTTGTACATTTGATTTTCTTGTAAGGAAAGTCCAGGAATCTGATGAAGTTTTAATGCATACCCAATGCGCTGGGCGAACTGAAGGTTGTTTAGTTGGGTGAGTATAGCCTGCTCAAAAGAAATGGATGCTGAAGTGTCCATGAGCAAAGGGTGAGGTTGATCATTGGGCACGATTGACAAGTGTAGGATGTCAGCGTTGACGCTCTATGTATGGTCAGAGAAAGCTGTTATCGCTATTGATAAGCTCTTAAGTGACGGAGGTAAATGACTTTACTGGGTACGGCAAAAGAATCTGCCATATTTGTAGGCTTAATACAGTTTTACTTGTGATGTCATATCGTGTCAATCAACTGAAGTACATCTGGTACAACCCTGGGTCTGATGTCATCTTGTTTTCAAGTAATATTTTGTGAGGGGGTGAAATAAAGTGTTCGTTAGGGTGTGAACAACCTAGTCATTCACTAAGTTTCCAGCCTAACGAGAAGAGTGCTATTCTTAGAAACATTAGGTATACATACTATGATCTGTCACTTGTGCGGTTCCTTATGTGTCGAGGGACGACCAGCAAGCGTCATTAGCAGTCTAGCGCCGGCAGTCAGAGTGGCAACATCTATTCACTCCTGCTGTCGAAGGGTTGCCTAGTAGAAAGATCCCTAGCTACGGAATTTGGTGTGCTTCTCAGAACCATGTTTATAACTTTTAACACTTCCCAATTTGGGGTGCAATAAAGGAAGATAGACTCCCTTTTAACATTTGTTCGCAATTCATAGTCCAATAAATAAATACATAAAAACCTTTTCAACGCTTCATTCATTGCAATTCACAGTGCAATAAAGAAATATACAAAAACCCTTTTAGTTAAAGTATAGTTTAACAAACCTGAAAAGAACTCGCGAAGAAAACTTATCGGTTGTCGCTAGGGCTACTGGCTGGGAAAACTTCGTTAATTAGAAATTTATTGACCAGTAGTCCAGTGACAAGAGTATAGCTCGAAACTCGTCGAAAAGTGGGGTCATGTGAAGGAAAAAATATTGTACTGAAGTACAAAAAACAAGCTCGTTAACCAAGCTTCCACCTAGTTGAAAATAACTTAACGCTTCCTCCGTGTGAGCGAGGGCTTGATGGCATTTCCGATATCTGGGCCTCTTCGTAGTGGAAATACGTCGCCTCGGCGGGCCAAACACGGGCGAAACTCTCCTGGCGGGCTCCGGGGCTCAGGTGCTCCTCTCTCCACTGCTGCAGTTTTTTCGGCCTGGCGGCGTCACCACCATGAGTGGCGCCGCAACCTCCTCTTTCACCCTGACCTATCCACCATCGAGTCTCTCATGCTGAGGGGCGGGGTCCACCCAAATCCTGCTCTGTGTGTTAATGCCGGATCACTGAGATAGGAATCTTATTCCTGTGTACCTCTTGCCATTACTGGTTCCACCGGCGCTGCTCTCGCCTCGGTTACTGCCTACACCCCTCTCTGGTCTTGCCCGTCCTGCTCTGGTCTACCCCAAGCCTTTGCCTTGCGGGGAGCCAGAGACACCCCACCCAACCCAACCTAACCCAACCCTTAGTCTACCTCCCACCCCTCCCCCTAATCCCTCTCCTCCTCCGTTACCTTCCCGCCGCCCACAGCATCACCAATCCCCCCTCCTCCCAACTCATTCCCCCTACTCCAATATAACTGCAACGGTCTCCAGCATTGCTCTTTTGAACTCACCCACTTCATGTTCCTCACTCTGTTCTCATAATCGCTATCCAGGAAACAAAACTCTCCCTCTTCTCGAAACTTCGCCCCTTTTCCCTTCTATTCCTTCGTCCGTCACGACAGTCCGCCGGACAGACGTGGCAGGCGAGGTGTGTGTCCAAAGCCCCCCTCAACTCATCTCCCAAATCTGTTCCCCTCAACAACCACATAATCCGCTGGCTGGTCTGCTACCTCAAGGGCAGGTCAGCCAAATACTCCTACAACCACAATCTCTCCTCCTGACCCGTTCTAGCGGGCGTCCTCCAGGGTTCTATTTTATCCCAAGCACTCTTCAACCTATTTGTCTCCGATTACACTTCCACTGCACCTCTCATCTTGTCATACGCTGACGACTTCACAGCACTAGCAACAACAATCAAATCCCTGACGCCTCTGCCATCCTCTCCGCTTATTCCTCCGACATCGCTACATAGACTCATTAAAAGGGCCTCACAGTATCAATAACCAAATCCCAATCCTCCCTCTTCACTCCTGACATCCACTAATCCCGCACCAACCCTCTTCTCAGCTTCTTCCGCCCTCACCACCCGAACTACCTCACAGTCACCCAACACTCCGGTCCTCGAAGCATGAAACGTAGCCTCTAACCCCGCTTCCTACCCTTCATAGCTCACCTACTATCTTCAAACAGGGACTGCCTTCCCTCAACCTATAGGCCCTATAACTCTCTGCACTCCTCAGCAGTTCAACCGGCCATCTCTACAGCGGGCCTCAACAGGGTTCTTCAACTGTCCCCCCCACTCATTTCTGAACAAGAACGATCCCTTCCCAGATCCACCCGCACTCTCCTCTCCCAACTGGGATCGGGCCACAGCAGAGCACTGAACTCTTACCAGGCCCTAATAGCAGCACCGCTGGACCCCACGTGTCCTGCCTGCGGCGCCGACCACCAGCCACCTCTTTAGCTGCCCTGACACCTCCATCCACCTTACCCCTCTGAACCTCTGGCTGGACCCGGTGTCTACGGCAATTTTCCTCTCCAGTGTCCTTTCACTCTCTACCTACTTCCCTCCTCCTATCCGCCCCGCACCCTGAGTCCTCCCTCCAGATTACCCGCTGAGCAAGCAACCGCAACAGGGCCTAATGGCGAGTCAGACCAGTCATATAAACTACTACCACACTGACTGACAGTAATGCAGTGAGAGGCATGGTTGAAACTTCGAGTAGCACGTTGTGGTAACTCTTGCTGGCGTGTCCTTGACACATAATATTTCAGTAGCAGACCCCTCCTAGTTTTTAGTATCTAAATACGCTAAATAGCTTTTCAGCAACATAGTTCATGTGTTATTTTATGCATTCTAGTTCCACCATAACTTTATTCTTATCCATTTTTTGATCACCTTCCTATTGGTTGTCTTGTCCATGACTAATTTTAAATTATTTTCAGTTCTTCCCCCGATAGTGGGGTGAGTAGCGGAGGTGGGGGTACAGGAGGGAGCGGTGGAGGGGGAGTAGCTCCCCCACAATTGTACAAGCTGCTGGTGCCGCTGCTGCGGTGTGACCTCGTGGAAGTGAGGGATGTGGCCAGTCTTGCTCTCGGCAACATCAACCATCATGCCCTTGGGTAAGTGACGTACCCTCAGGTGTGTGTCCTGCCCTCAGATGTGTGTCGTGCTCTCAGGTATGTGTTGTGCTGTCAGGTATGTGTCCTGTCCTACCAGAAAGCCAAAATGAGCAGGCACACTCTGATCCTAAAGCTTTATGCTGTTTTTCTCCAGTTATTCTTATAAATATAGGGTGTGATTTAAATTTGGAGACTAGGTGCCATTCTTTGTGAGAAAGTGGTACTCTCTGAACATTTAATGCTCTGCTTAAACAATGTGTACGAGCGTTGTCATCTTACAATACACTTCATCAAGATTCCATGTAAATCCTCAGAAAAATGTACTGTACTACTTGAGGGGTTCAAATATTCTTGATGTCATGGTGGTACTTCACATGACTGCAACCCTTGATCCAGACATATAAGACACCCCGAGATCATCACACTGCTTTAGGGTGCCTGCTATGTTTCAGTCATGCAAGGAGGATTCAAAGCTACATGTGAGTCATTCTCATTTCACTCTTAAGTCCAACATTGTTCTCTTACAAAGTGAATCTTAATTCTTCTGACATCATGACTTCTCAATGCTTTACAATCCAGTCAATGAGATGCCGTGTAAATTACAGCTGTTTTATTTAATTTACTGCGATCAGTTGGTACTTGAATCTGCACAATACGGAGGCCAATTTCCGTCAGTCCTTGACGTATCAGGAGAAAGTTTCTGGGGTGAAAGTCTTTGGACTATTTTTTTTTAATTCAAAGTCAGGTTGTGAAAAGGCATGCGCCTGTTAGATTTTATGAGTCCCTTCTCACGGGCCTAGAAAATTTTGCGTCTGCATTTATTCCGACTGAACTCTATCTGTTTTATATGAACGAGTCTTTCTTTGTCGTAGCTCTTACCAAGACTACTATTTGTTGCAAAATCTATTCATCATTTGCGAGACTGAACATAAGCTTAAATGACTTGTTTTGATGTTATTATATTGCATATCATTCTGGCCTCACTATAAAGCCCAATCCTCTTTTTCTCTATTCTGTTGTACGATCATTGGGTTTACCATGATTATTACCTGCGATTAGATCTAAACTACAAAAGATTGTAAACTTTTTTGTATCTCAGTGACGTGATGGAGGAGCTAGTGGGCAACGTGCGCGAGAGCTTGGACAGGAAACAAGAAAATATGCGCCGCCGCAGACGCCGGGACGCTCTGCGTCTGCAGCTCATGAGGCTCTTCCACGCTGCTGCTGCTGCTCAGACCTTTGCTCTCAGGTGTGTGTTGCTTTCTACCGACTAGTTGTGTACTGACATCTAGTCAGGTTGTACGAAAACAACTCACCAAGTTTTTGAAAATATTTCAAGTGACTTGCAATACTTTAGGTGTGCCCAAATTCAAAAATTATGCCTACGCGTACCTCGATGTCTAATGACCACTTTTTTTGGTATTTTAAAATTAGTTATGGCTCTGGACCTCTAAGTACTGCGTAAGTGCTCTGGACCTCTGAACACAGCGTCATAGACGCAAGTAATGCGTGCATCTTTTCCCTGTATAGGTGTTTGCCCAGAGCATACGTTTTAGGCCACCTTGCCGTGAAGATAAATATCGTATCTTTGACTCGTTATTTTTATTTGCGGTTTTTAAAATTTGCCGAGAGGTTCAACTCCTAAATTTGTGCACATTCACAGCAACAGCAGCAACTCACAATCACTGTTCATGAAAACAGCATCCTGGTTACCAGGTAAAAGGTCCGTTTTCTCTCTGCTTTTCACATACCATAAAATAAACTCATAACCTTACCTTGAACTGTAGGAATACCTGTAGGTGCTGTGCAATTTTCTCCGTGGACGTGACTCGTAAATTTGTAAATTATTTTATTGATAATTTCGTCTAGATTACCTTACATACGTTATATCCATAGTTTGCCTATGCCTACTCTCTTTATGTTTGGGCGGCGAATGTTTGCGTAGTTGATTCTTTTAGGCGAACCTGCCATGCGTGACTACTCGAGATCGATTCACGTGATTTGTTTGACATGTGACGCACATCCATTTTTATAAACGCTTTAAACCCAGTAATGCACATAAACACGAGTTTAGTTGTGAAGCTGATTAAAGGATATTTATCCTTTTGTCTACTGACGGTACCTCTTGGTACTGCTACCAATCGTCGTTTTTACAGTACACTAAGTTAACTTGGCATGCTATGAACATGACGGTAGCCAGAGGTACTGCCATTGGACAAAAGGTTAACATGCATTGCTGCCCTACAGTGACAGCGTGCTGGACAGCGACACTGGATCGCTACTAAAGCACTACCTTGACTACCTTGATGGTGCCCGCTGCTACCTTGAAAGCGACTGGGACAGAGAAAACGTACTGCTGTCGCAGATCAAGTTCCTCTTCTGCAAGTTCGTCAGGAAACTCCTCAAGAGCTTTACGCGTGAGTTGCTGTGTTAACTGTTTTTGGACTTGAGAGTTCAGAAGTTCTAGTCCTTCCTAAACATCATGCCATGCTCTAGTGGTAGGCCTCGTCTTCGTGAGAACTTTTTGAAAACTTTGCGTTTGAATATTGGTGTTTTTGACCGTTACGTATAAATGACCTTACGTAGCTTATATTTTCGGTTTATCTCCATCTACTTTTTCTGTTTCAGTAATGAATACTTTCATTGTGGCTTCTGGAGTGCATATAGGCTTCTTTTATCATCCTCAAAGTGCAAGTCCTTGCGACTCATTCAATGCATTAGTTGCAAAACATGTATTTGTGAGAACGTTTATGACAGTTATACGAGGAACTATTAATTTTCTTGAGCATCTTGCTTAAACTACCATATGTAACTTATATTTTTAGTATGCCTATGTCAACTGCCTTAATGTTTGAATGACGAATGCTTTCATTAGGCTTGTTAGTTGTAGTAGTCCATGCAGTGTATGTCATCACGATCAGAACAGGAAGACTCATTATCGTTACTGGACGTGACATGAGGTGTCATGTAGGGGTTGTGTTGTGATGTTAAGCCAGAATGGACGACTGGTGTTCTCAAAGTGCAATAGAACTACTTTATATTAGTTCATATTCTGAATGGTTCATTCAAAAGTTCGGTGAAAATACATAAAACACGAGTGAAGATGAGTGATAATTTGTGCCATACTCTACTCTTATTTCGTTAAATCAAATAAATTGTTGCTTTTAAGGTACTAGCCAGTTCCCATAGAAATTCCACGATTTAGATTTGACTAATTTGAAATAACTATAAAGATAAATGCATTAAAGATTTACGACGAATTAATGTTTTAAATTAATACTTCTCATTAATATATACAGGACTTCCATTCTGCATCTTATCTACTGATAACATGGCCCAAATAGTACCCGTAGAAATTCCTTGATTTAAAAGTGAGAAAATTAGGGATCTATGAAATAAATACATTTTTTAGTTTTACCCGTGGTACCATCAGAATATGAATATTTTTCATTAACACGTTTCCTGCGATTGCCTAGCCGGTGCAAATCTTTACTTTGTACACGTAGTCACTAAAAGACTTGGAAAAAATTTCAGAACCTAACCTGAGTGACCCACCGATGGGTCCCTTCGCAGGAAACGTTAATACAGGGTGTCTCAAAAAAAGTGTACTCACCCTTTAACCGTTGCTAACATGCGTTATCCCTTGGTGTGCGTTATCAGCGTTGTCTGGACAATAATGGTCATCAATTCGAACATTTGCGAACATGATTCTTTAATCACATTTTTCTTCTGTATTCGAAGCTATTCTATTTCACTGTATGTTCATAAATAAAGGATCTCTCGTCATTCGAAGTGTGAGTACATTTTTTTGAGACACCCTGTATATACAGAACTTCCATTCTGTGTGTTATCTACCGATAACATGGCTGTGTAAGAGAAGAAAACTAATAACGGAAAAAATGAATATTTTGTTGTGATCGGGAGCCTTTGCTATCCACAATACAATGCTCATACTACTTACATACCCGTTCTGATTTCAGTTCAGTAATTTTTCTTCAGTAATAAATAGGAAGTAATAGGACGGACAGATACAGAGAGAGAGAGAGAGAGATGGAGATACGTTGTCTATTATATATGTAGATGTCATGAATATATGTTCTCGATGTTCATTGATTTCATAGACAGGGTACTCATTTTGTATTTGATTAATTAATTAAATAACTCGAATTTCCAAAGATTTGTTCTTATGATAGCACTTGCATTATACTGGGCTAGCATTTTAGTCGGGTTTGAGTAATAATTTTTTTTTTACATGAATTTTCATTGGAAAATTTTGAACAACTTTCCAAATTTATTTATCACTAGTGCAATGCCCGTCTAATCTAAATAATTACCTAATCTGTGAGCGAATGCATTCTGCTGAAGAATTTCATCCCTTCTTTCTTGAGTTAAATTCGCTCATACCACTCGATGTTGTTCAGCGTCATACCGAAGAATTTCCTCTCTTCTTTCATGCGTTAAGCTCTCTCTAGCTACTCGGTGTTGCTCTGCATTATTCCGTAGAATTGCCAAACGCCGTTCAAGGGTCAAGTTAGCTCTAGCTTCTCGTTGGCGAGCAGCATTGCTTTGTCTTGCCATTTCGCGTTGTTCGTTCGATAGTCTTAGGCGTCTTTCTTGCTGTCGAAGTCTTGCTGCTTCTCTCTTACGGTAGGACACGTATCTATTCATGTTGGCTTTTTTTGCCGGAATTTTATTCTGAAATATGTGAAATCTACTCTATTCTATTTCTATTTATCAAGTTCTATTTATCAAGAAAATCACAATTCTGAAAACAATTACTCAATTTCTAAAATCTTTGGCTTTATACTAAGTGGTTGCCAGGTTACTGGTCAAACTAATTTAAAATATTTCTTTTCGAATATCAATTAAAAATATCAAAGCATCATGATGAATTTCAACAGAAAAAGGTCCAAAGAAAATTTCTAATTGTAAAAATAAACCGATTGTGTATTCTGGATGCCATAATGCAAGTGAAACGGAATTGAATTGCCACAGAAAAAGAATACAATATGATATCTTGTATTTCTTAAGCTTTATCCTTGTTGGTATCAAAGCTATCGATTAGAAGAGTGTGACACACGGACGGACGCGTCTCTTATTATAGTATAGATTACCTTATCAATTGAATTACAAATTTTATTGCTTTCGGGTTTTAATTCGTCTAGAATTAAGTTGCTTTGAAATTTTGATAACTTTCAAATTTGAATAGCTTTTGAATTTACTTGGCTCCAAATTTCAGTTACTTTCAGATTTCCTATGTAATTTACATAGGTATAATTACAGTGGATTTGTTGTGAGGTTTTGTGAAGGTGTGACTGTGACTGTGTGTGCAGTGGAGCAGCAGCAGACGCTGGTGCCCAGATCCATCAGGCGAGGTC
>VCRD01001991.1:88644-102488 GCA_006783055.1 Trinorchestia longiramus
TGTGGGTGTGTTGTGTGAAGTAGGAGCGTGCTGTGTGTTGTGTGCTGTGGGTGTGTTCTGTGAAGTAGGAGCGTGCTGTGTGTTGTGTGCTGTGGGTGTGTTCTGTGAAGTAGGAGCGTGCTGTGTGTTGTGTTTAGGTTTGTCTTAGTATCGATTTGAAGGCATCGAGGGCTAAGGAACAAAGAAGTCTTTTCATCTAAAAAACCTTTTTCATTGACGACCCCAGTCTTTATATAAATCAAGAAAATAACATGCACCTGAGCATTTAAGTCACATAGGCTGCCCCTTCGTCGACACATCATCACTGCAAACAGGATTTGTGCATCAAGTAGTTCTTGTAGCACTTCACTGTTGTCCTGCATGTTTCAACATCCCTGTGTTCTACTACTGCTGCTGCTGCTGTTGCTGCTACAACAAATTATTTTTCATTGATGCCCATCTACCATCCCCGTACACTGTAAGAACTGGCTTATATTTGAAAAGCCAACAAATTGTTACTCAATTTCCTACTAGATACATGTATAGTGCAGCGTTAGCTCGTAGCTCACATTTATTACACAATAATATGTGTGGACTGTGAACACGTTCAAAAATCGTCTCGACAAATATTGGATACGGAACCCCCAGATCAATAAAGTACCGATTTCATGTTCTTAACTCCTGGGACCAGTGTATGTGGGGTACTTGTGCTTGACTGAAATGCGTGTAGGTGATTAAGGTGCATGTGCGTGATTGATGTCTTTACGTTAGACAGGATGAGACTGTAGCAACCCAAGAATGGACCTAATGGCTTGTTCCTGAAGTCATATTCTGTTCTATTGTAATGTCATTTATCATACAGGGTGTCCATAAAGTCTCTTATAAAAGTCTCATAAAGTTTCAACAGCACTTCTTTCACAAACAGGATCCCTGAAACACAAATGCAAAATGCGATTAAAAACTTTAATAAACACTAAATACAATAAAACAAATTTGAATAAAATGTCTTATCAATTGCATTTGTAATACTTTTTGAATTGGTAAAGAGACTTTATGGACACCCTGTGTACTACATTTATATGTATGTATAGACTCCACAATTAATTTGATTAAATGCAGTATCTTTAGTAAGTTCACTATTGCTATGTATCACATGCGGCCACCATTTCTGTGGATCATGTACACGTCCACAATTTTTGTGCATCATACCACATTAGGAAGATCTTGTGCATCATACCAGATTTTTTCTCAACTCATTTTTTTATCTCAAAAATTCACGTAAAATCGTTTTTAATTTTTACAATAATTTTCTTCATTTATGTTTCTCTAACAGTCAAGTAGCTTTTTCTTGTATTTGAAAGAAAAGAGTAAATCGAGGTAATTTTCTGTAGCTGTTCATTATTTTCATAAATTTTATTGCTGAAGTGATGCTGGAAAGACCTGAAAAGATGGTAATCAAAAGGAGCAATATCAGGTAAATCGGTGGATGAGGTAAAACTTCCCCATTGAAGCATTTAATTTTTTCCTGAGTTATTCTTGCTTTATGAAGTCTAGGCATTGTTATTCTGACGTACAAAACCTTTTCTATTGAGTTATACTGGTCGTTTTCTTGATAGAGCAGTTCTTACATCATCACGCTGCAAACACTATCTTGCTGCCGTCATTGTTTGGCTGGAGTCTAATAACACATCATGACTTACTCCTGCCATGTCTCACCATAAACAGAACATGATCTTCTTTGGGTGTAGTCCTTCTTTTGGAACTGGCTGTGGACTTTGATTTCGGTCTAACTATTGTCTTTAGCGTTCAGTATTGTTGTAAGAAAAACATTTTTTGTCTCTAGTGACAATTCTTTCCAAAAACTGGTCTTAATGATTCCTCAAAACCAAAGGTGGGCAGACAGACAATCTTTAGTTTCGTTGAGCATCATTCAAATCTTGGGGAACCCATTGTCCAAGTTTTGAAATCTTTCCTAGTTCATGAAAGTACGAAATTATGGCGGTATGAGTTGTATTGAATTAATTCTCTGCTGGTTAATTTTGGAAAGACCTCAACAGCATCTTTAATGGCTTCTTGATAAAATGATTTTAGTCTTTCTCGAACGTGGGCAATCCTTGAGGTTAAATCTTCAGATCAGAACTTTACAAACCACCATTGGCATTTTTGATCATTCAAAACTATCCTCCCATTGACAGTTCGAATTATTCTTGCAGGTTCCGAAGCAAAAGTGCTTTATTGGTATTCATAGAGCATACAATGTGTCAGTTGCTCCTCATTAATATCCGTTTCATGAGGGTTAAGCGATTCAAAATTGATTTAATAAAACTAATTATTCCTGATTAACTGATTGAGACATTAGAAAATCAATTTAATTAAAAATTACTAATTATATAACTCTTAGCAGACTGCAAAGTGATCAAATAAAAAACGAGATGACTTTCTTTGCAACTTAATACGGGGTGTTCCAGAATTAACTGATTTTATTTACTAATAAAACAAAAATGAAGAACGCTAGGTTGTTAAAATTGGTTTCAATTGAAAGAAAATCGTTAATATGGTTAATTAACTTGGTATCCTATATACACATCTACTGGATAACTAGATTTCTAGTTCGATTTCAAAGCCTTGCTTTTCCATCATGTCTCGATCCAGCAAAGGAGAAAGAACAATAATTCTGCCAGTGTACATGAAGTCATTTTCAGTAACAGAAGTGCAGTGTGAGTACTAAATCCAGTTTTAAATAAAAAAGTCCTTCTAAAACACAACTTAAATCTCTATTTCGTAAATGTTGGAGGATTGTCCGTAAAGACTCGATTAACTACAGCTTCAGTACGTATGGATCTTACTCTTCCAGATCGTGATCTGTCATTAACACTACCAGTCTCTGTGAATTTACCAAATAGAGATTAAATTGTGTTTTTAGAAGGACTTGTTCATGTTTGAAACTGGATTCGGTAATCACGCTGCACTTCTGTGACTGAAAATGACCTCATGTTGCAGAATAATTATTCTTTCTTCTTTGCTGTATTGAGACACGATGGAAAAGCAAAACTGTGAAATCGAACTAGAAATCTACTTATCCAGTTGTGTATTTAGGATACTAAGTTAATTAACCATAAGTTTTTCTTTCAATTGAAACCAGTTTAACAACCTAACGTTCTTAGTTTTTGTTTTATTAGTAAATGAAAAGGGTCGGTTAATTTTGGGACACTCTGTATATGCGTCCACCATTTCTATTTATCATATACTAGAGTTCCCATGAGTTTCACGGTTTAGATTTTACTTATTTGAAATTATTGTAAAGACGAATGCATTAAAGATTTGTGACGAATTGTTGTTGTTTAAATGAATATTTTTTGTTATTATATACAGAACTTCCATTTTGCATCTTATCTACCGATAGCATGGCCAAGATAGTACCCGTTGAAATTCCTCGATTTAAAAGTGATAAAATTAAGGATCTATCAAATATAATGCATTTTTCATTTTTAGCCGTCGTATTATCGGAATCTGAATGTTTTTCATGAATGTATACAGAACTTCTATTTTCTATTTATCTACCGATAACATGGCCGTGTAAGAGAAGAAAGCTAAAAACGGAAAAAATGGCGTGTTTTATAGTGATCCGTCGCCTTTGGTATCCACAATACAATGCTTGTAGTACATGCATATTCGTTCTGATTTCAGTTCAATAATTTTTCTTCAGTTATAGATAGGAAGTAATGAGACGGACACACACATACACAGAGAGAGATAGAGATGCATAGTCGATTATATATGTAGATGCGTCCACCATTCCTGTGCATCATTTACGTGTCCACCATTCCTGTGCATCATTTACGCGTCCACCATTCCTGTGCATCATTTACGCGTCCACCATTCCTGTGCATCATTTACGCGTCCACCATTCCTGTGCATCATTTACGCGTCCACCATTCCTGTGCATCATTTACGCGTCCATCATTTCTGTGTAACATACACACACGCCTGTGCCCGCAGTTCGGAGAAGAACACCCGAAAGAGGTGGGGGAGCTGTGGGCGGAACTGTGCTCCTGCTGGCCCAACAACCTGCGTGTCATCATCCGCTACCTCCTCATCGTGGTGGGCATGGCGCCCGCCCACCTACTGCCCCATGTCAGTCTTTTATTTCTTGTTCAAGTTCATAATATCTCAAAATGCTCAAAAATGCTAATCATTTTACCATGGTGATTAGATTTGAAAAGAAACTCTTCTACTTCTTATTATTTGCCTACTACTCGTTATCCTAATTCGTATTCATTTGTGCGTTCAGTTGTACTTTGTTTTTTCGTAATCTTCGTCTACAGCAAGATAACTTTGTAGGTGTTGATTTGTGACCAAATTATTGATTGTGATATATTTACGTAATGAAATACTTGACGTATTTGATTGCCATTTTTTGAGTCCTCGTGCTTTTGCAAGTCACGACTTTTTCTTCATAAAATGTACAATAAATTTCCATCGAAAATAGTCATTCGTTATTTTCTTGTTGTTTCTTATTATTGTTTCTTCAACGCATGTTTAATGATATGTTTCAATACATACAGTGACACGCAAAAGTATTGGATACATCACATTTTCTATCATAACTTTAATTTGGGTTTGCAATTTTACCTGATATTTGCTTTGTATTATCTGATATAGCATCTTTAGTTAAATATGGAAAGGAAAATTAAAAAGTCGGTCTTGAAATTGTTGTATTGATTAAAGGCAAAAATGAGCCTATGTTAAAGTATTCGAGACATGGTACAGGGTGCGGTAACATACCTTAATTTTTTGAAAGGAACTTCCTTTGAAAAAAGGAAATTATGGTGCCGTACCGTGTACTATTTTCCTTTTCTTGTTCAAAATTTAAATTTTAGATGACTCACAAGTGTTTACTTGTTACAATAATAATGGAGAGTTATCACCCATCAGTCACAGAGGCACACGAGTGTTTACAAAATAGTTCCATCTGTTGTCTGGCTTCTTGATCCAGAATCCGCAGATTACAGTTTAAAAATGGCTAAAACTAAAGAGTTATCCAAAGATATGCATAATAAAATCATTGAACGTCACTAAATAACCAAGGTTATCGAAAAATATTTAGAGAAATGGATATACCACTAAATACGGTAGAAAACATCGTCAGAAAGAATAAGAAGTTCGTGACGAAATTACAAACATTCCAATAACTGGTAGACAAAATATCAATCAGCTAGAGGAGCTCTATTAGGAAGAATGGAAAAAATACCTGTAGATTTTTGTAAAAATAACTCGTGCGCAACTATAGAAAGCGATTGAAAGCAGTTGAGCGAAATAGAGGGTTCGTAACAAGATACTAAATGAATGTATTCAACACTTTGGCGTAGGATCATTTTGGTTTCTGATCAACGAAATAATTTCAACTCTTATTTTTTAATTTTCTTTTCCACGTACGACTAAAACTACTACATGAAATACTACTGACTAAATATCAGGTAAAGTTGTGAACCCAAACTAAAGTTATGACAAAAATGTGATTTATCTAATACTTTTGCATGTTACTGTATCTACTGACATAAAAATATACTAAATATGTATATCTTACGATATAGATAATATTTGATGTAATAATATTGCTTTTAATTCTGTTATCAGAGGTATCTTATTAAGTTGAGGCTTACCTTGTCACTTCCAAAATGGTTGAATTTCTCCCCTATCACCCACATTACCGTGTTCAAAAGCAATGTCTCAATAGTCCACCGGGAACATAACATTGTGCTGTGTGAAGTGCCTTCCATTTCTTAATGAGTTCGGTTCATAATTAGTTTGGTGCCTCATTTCATGATCAGAACTTTCTTCATATTAATTATGGTGACGCTTCATTTTGGTGACGCCCCATTATGATGACGCCCCATTATGATGACGCCACATTATGATGACGCCACATTATGATGACGCCACATTATGATGACGCCACATTATGATGACGCCCCATTATGATGACGCCACATTATGATGACGCCACATTATGATGACGCCACATTTGGGACTGTGCAGGCTCAGCGTGTGGCCGTGAGTCTTGGCATCACTCGCCCCGACCGTCTCGTAGAAGAGCTCATGGTCGAAATGGGCTGTGTCGAGACCCTCTGTCTTATCGAGAGGACCGAGACACCGCCCTTTTTCAGGTAAATACCGAGACTCCACCTTTCCTGAAGTAACTGGTGAGATTCTTCCTTTCCTGAAGTAACTAGCGAGACTTGCACCTTGCCTAAAGTAGCTAGCGAGGCTTTCACCTTTCCTCAACAGGCCGAGTTGCACCTTTTGTGGGGCAATTTGTTTTTGTGGTCGCTCTGTGCTCTTCCGTGTGCACTGCACATTGTGTTGTGATTGCTGTATGCTTTACCTTGTGCAATGCACGTTGTGTTATGATCGCTGTGTTCTCTTAAACTTAAGCCCGTGATGTGTGAATACAGGAACGGTGAATACATTTTATTTCTGAGACAGTGATTCTTCACCTAATTCTGAAAAAGATGTTTTTTTACTTCAGGGTGACGGCAATCCGCAAGTGCAGTGGAGGTGAGGACGAGGGTGGGGGTGGCGTGTGCGGTGGGGGTAAGGGAGGTGAGGGAGGTTCAGGGGGCACCGTCAGCGAGGCAGGCACCCTGCACACCAAACGACACTCCGGCGACCACCACGACATCGCCGCTGCTGCGTGAGTCACTCCGTTCATTCATTAATTCATGCATTCATTTATCATTTATTCAATCATACATTCATTTACTCATTCATTCATGCATCTAATTTTATTTATTCGTGTGGCATGTCATATACTTTCAACTCAAACCAAGCTAGATAACTACATGAGCGCCTCGACCATTGTTATGTGCAGCTGCCGGGAGCAACGCAGTGCCCCAGGCTCCTTACGCTCCGTGTCCAGCCTGGGTTCAGGAGTGTCTAGTGTAATCGCTGTGGACTCGATGGTCACCCCTCTAGGAAGTGGAATCCCTACAGTCATCTCGTCAAGTGCTGTTCCCCAGCGCTGCTCACGCCCCACTTCCTCGCTGGCACCCAACTCTGCCGCCACCTCTAACAATATGGACGACTCTGCCAATGAGGTAACGTGAACTGTCCATAGTTGTGTTACATGATATGTAAATAGTAATGTGTACACCTGTATTCATGCTTTATAATGTTGTTTACGTATTGTATGTGCATATGATATACGTGCGTATGAGTTTGTTTTAAAAAGTTTTAAATTGACTAATTATCAAGAACTTTTCTGAGAAAAATATTCATTGTTGTACTATGTTGGTTGTTTTCACGTTTTTTTTGCCAGTGTTAGATACAGTACATTATTTAAGTGTAACTTGAAAACATTAGGTGCCCTCAAAAAATAAGATACAGTATATAGATCAAGTGGAGGGGATGATAAAAATATAATGTGCCATCAAAAAAGGCGGACGTGTTTAGATCAAGTCATGCAAGAGAGGGGAAGGACAAACCATCATATGCCCTTAAAAGATAAGCGTTATTATTTAAATCAAGAGAGTGAACGGATGATAATGGATGTAAAAGCAGCAGTGCAGCAGTGGTGTGTGATGGGATTATGGCTTTCTGGTATAATATACATCAGGAGGAGGCAAGTAAGCTCAGGCGAGATTTATAAACTTCATATTTATTTACACTATACGAAAGATGTATACATTGATTTCAACGATACCGATAACAAAATTTCAAAGTGCAGTGTTCTCTCCCTTATTGTGGGTGTTACGTTCTAGAACCACCCGCAATAAGTGTAAGTCCACGATGTAAGGACGCAATATTTTTTTTAATATCACCGACAAAATAATATATAATTTTATAACTACGCACACGCGATAGTCCGATGCTAACGTGAAATGGAAGAGCGGTGAGGGGAAGCTCTGCTCGAACGAAAGAAAACAAGATACGACGGTTACTGAGCCAATCAGCGAATGGGATACAGAACAGCATTCTCTGGTTGGTCGGTTTCCATCCGTCAACCAATCGTGTGTTGTTTACCATCTCACGTCGGAAAGTAGCGTCTCGAGCAGCCGCTGCACAAATCCTACTGTTCGTTTTTAGTACATTCATCCGCTAAGTAAACACGCTATTTACTGTAAATCATAATTTTTTGATTTATTATATTCTTTTAGTGTTAAAATTAATATTTTTAATGTATTTTTATACATTTTGTGATTTTAACACAAAATTCATCATAGATATACATTACTGTACAACACGTTCTACGTATGGGCAGAACGAGTACTGCAAAAAGCCGCAAAACAACGAAAATAATGTAACAAATACTTTACATTGATATTTTTCGAAAACACGCGAAATAGCGAGTGCGCAATAAACGAAACGCGAAGTAGCGAGGGAACACTGCATATCATTTTGGTTGCTTGATTTTGAAATCTTGCTGTTGTGCAGGACGCTGGGGAAGACAACTTTACCCTCATGCGCAGGGCTCAGCTCCAGCAGCAACTGGACTCCCACCACCTTCCTCGCCTTCACTCCCACCTCTACCCCCTACATCCCACCCTCCACGACGGGGGGGACGACGGCGCTCCTCATTACGAGCCTCCCCAACCGCACCCTCTCCCTATGCCGGAGTACGGAGGGTATTTTGCGCCTCTCACTGAGTACTTGCCGCATAGCTCGCAACCCATCACTGCTTTTCACAGGTTACTATCATTTTTTATTGTTGTTAGTACTGTGTATTATTATTATTATTATTATTAATATTGATTTTATTAACATTGCAATTATGAATTTGTGTGATATTTGTTTTATTTTCACAATAATGGGATAAATCTCTGTAGCATTGTTTATTTGTAATGTTTACTGTCGTCTCTAAGTATAATTCTCACTGCCTCGAAGATGCAACAAAAGACCGAGACAAATATAAGACAAAGATGAGGTTAAGAAGACAAAGACAAGGCAAAAACGAGACAAAGACCAGACACAAACGAGACAGACGTTACACAGATGAGACATTGTCTGTACTGGACGGTTCCGTCAGCGGAGTGCCTCGGTGTTTCGAATTGGATGTATTTTCTGATGCTGGAATTTTACATTATCTTCATTGTTTAATTGTTTTGTTAATTTCAAATACCTCGTAAAGTTTTCCTACTTTTTAAATGGAAGCTGATTGTGACACTAAGTGTGTCAAGAATGGGGCATGTAGATCCAGTAAACTGTCAAATTGTTATATGTTGCCTCCTCGTGTATATGTGGATATAAATAGTAGAAATGGTTCGGATATGGATTTTTCAACATTGCGGATACGGATGCTCTGTCTTTTATATACTGACCTATGAAAAATGAGTTTCTGTCACTGATAATGAATGAAAATAATTATAATGTCGGAAGGAATAATTTTTTCAATGAATGCAGTTAATGAATGAAGTTGTTTAGTAATTTAGTGAGCTCGCAAATGAAATTATGCATGAAAAGTTATTACAAAAACAGTTCAAATATAAAATGAATATCATTGAGTTACTTTATCATCTGTGTTACCAGGATGCAGGGCGAGGACCCAACACAATTATAACCCACCAACCCCTTTCCCCAATCACCTCCCAATCGGTTTAAGTAAGCTACTTACTTACACTTAATACTTGTAGCTACTAATTGACAAGTTGTGTTTTGTATAACAAAAGTTTCTGTGCCCGCGCAGAACCTAACCTGCATCTCTTATCATCATAGAAAATGCTAACTTCACTAAATAGGCGATCGCTAGCTACAATGCTGAAGGGACAGGCTAAGTATATCCTGGAAAGTGTAGCAAGGAAGCATTCGTGAGCCACTAAAGGCGAGGGTCTTCTGATATCTGTATGCGTTTCATTTTTTGATGTTTTTCAATCATTATGGTGTAGTTTCTTTGGAAATATATGTTTGGCAAAGTTCTTCCGTATCGTTATCTGATAGGAGTAAGACACTCATTGTGTCTGCAAGGCTTGTGAGACCGCTAGGTACATCTGTCTCCAATGTTTTTCTTTTCTTTATTGTGTGTTCAGATTCTTTTTCTACGTCCTGGTTTTTTATTTCTTCACTCATATGCCTAAAATTTGCAATACACATTTGATGCGCATGTGGTTGTAAGAATTTTTCCTTGTATTTCGAATCCAGAAACGTTGCATAACATACAGGTTGTTGTGCTGTACGTGAGCAAACCTTGCTCTCATTTCTGACAACAGCTTAGCTTTCATGGCTTTAACGCCCTGATCGTGTTCTGTGTTGCTGTCCCTAAGCATGACAATCAAAGGGGCAATGAGAGGCATAGTCTCTGAGACACAAGATGAAGCTGCAGTGATGCTTCTGATTACCTCACCAAAAGGCTTGAAGACAGCAAGACAGTTCTTTAAAAAGACATCATATGATGCAGAAAGTGGCTATACTGTGCTATTACTGGCAATGTGCTACACACAGCCGCTTTCATTTCAAAAGTTCTTTCCTACATATGCAAGCTACTGTTCCAGCGTGTTGCAACATCTTGAACAGCACCAAATTGCTGCATGTTTAGCCGTTTTATGGTATTTCTTAACCCTTCTTGGGCAGTTGTTGAACGGTTGAAATGTGTTGAAACGGCTCTGCATTTGGAGAGTAAATTGCTTACACCTTTCTGAGTCGTAACTCTGGCTGTGACTACCAGTTGAACGGTTTTGAATCCCAAGCGCCCGACTGCTTTCCCCTTGCGAATGTTACGTGACTTTTGGCTATTTCTGGTGAGAGCACTAAACTGAGAACCCTGATACCTACTCCAATTCTTAAATGATGAGAGGCCGTAAAATCAAACGAGGAATGCCCTTTAATACCGTGCGTCACTGCTGAGATCACTTCTATTGGGGCTGCAGTGACTAACATTTTAACGACCAATAAGACACTGACGTACTCTTTTGAAAAAGTGTGATGAAACAAAACCAAAGGAGCTCATCATCAACCCAACACTGCATCACACACGTATTATGGTTTTGCTTCTATAGACGCTGCCGGCAGTATGATTAGCAAATGAACAAGTCTGTGTTTTTGCTGCATGGTTCTCTTCGAGAGAAAATGTGGTCGTTAATGGCTTAAACCAGGAATATAACAATAATGACACGGTAATTTGCAGGTGCTACCTGAGTGTACTGCTGATGTGCGAGGTGCTAGTGGCGGGTATAGATGTGGACTGCCACAGTGTGGACTGGAGCATCCACGTACCTCTCATGCTCCACATCTCAGTCCTCGGTCTCGACCACTCGAGACCCATCGTACATGAACACTGTGAGAGAGACACTCTAGATCACTACGATAGAATAAGGCAATAAAAACGAGCCATTTGGTCCATTATTGGGTTGCTACCCAAGTCCCATGCCATCTAATTTCGTGTGATGTGATTTAGTGTGATGCATGTATTATGTCATGAGGCTTGTGCTTAATTCCTACATACGTCTACTCTAACTGCAAAATTGTTTTTTTGTGTAAGTTGGCAGTATTCAATTGACCTGACGTTATAGAGAAAAATAATTCTTAGGACACCTTATCTTATATAGATGCAGGGTGCGGCAACATAACTTCCTTTTTTCAAAGCAAAACACCTTTAAAAAAGAAAATTATGTTGCTGTACCCTGTATTTGCTGTTTATTTAGGCTGCAACAGTATCAACCGGGATATTTGACAAACACGTGTATGTGGGAATTCTTGAAAATTGCGTGCTTGTGGTTATTCTTGAATTATACTCATGCGTAGGGTTATATTGTGTTCTTTGCCTATGAATCATACGCTTGGTTAGTATCACTGTAAGATCACCTTAGTTTGAAAGTGGAGGTTAAGTCTTTAGTTTGAAACAGGATTCGATATTTCTAGGTAGCTGTTAGGTACCTGAAGAGTAAAGTTATCATACAAATACTCTAGCCTGAAGACCAGCGGCGTAACGGTCACAGTAACTATCTTTGACACTTAATGGACCTCTGTCCCTCCAGAGATGCTTTATAAATAATTAATTTTAGTCCAATATTCGAAATGTTTCATGCGATAGTTGCTAGAAATTATATAATTACTGATAATTAACGTAATGTCTCGTTCAGTCAGAAAATAACTTGGTCCTTGTTAGACAAGGTTAATAGACCAGTAGGACTTTGAGCTGCTGGGTTCTTACATGTACGCTACTAGCTCTGCAGCCTCTTGCTTCAAGATATTTGCACAAGACTTGTTGCCATGACAAAGGTACAGTTAGGCCTTCCTCCCTCAGGCAAGCGTCTGCTGGTGCACCTGCTGACGGTGCTGGGTGACCATGGTGACCACTTGGGCATAGCGAGAGTGCTGCTCAACACAAAGACCACCGCACTCGACTACAAGCTTGTGCCCAACACAGCCTTCCACCGCACTGTCGACTACACTGGTGAGCAGGCATATACTAGTATGTAGACAGTAATATAGTGTACATATGAAGCATATGGCAGATTTTTACGTTTTTATAGGCAGTATACATGTGTATATATGAATAATATAGCAGCCATGTTTTTCTTTATTAGCGGTATACTTTTGTGTGTAGGAGGTATATAACAGGTACATACTTGTATATGGGCGTTATAGCTATGTATGAAAGACGTGTATAAATATATTTCAGAGGATTTCAATATCGTTTCTTCTCTCTAAGAGTGGTTTAGTAATGGCGGGAAACTAGTCGGCTAGGCGAACAGTTTAAAACTGTAGTGTCCCACAGTCTCTAGTATCATTCAACTCAATATTCAACAGACCCTGTAAAACATTTATTTCACTTGTCAAAGCGCTTCAGGCAATTGCTCTCTACAACAACCAACCAAAATGGTTATGTTTTCAAAACATTTTTTGCATTTCATGTATTTTATTTTTATATTTCATAGGATATTGATTTAATGGAATAAAAGATAGTTCCGATCAACGCTTTTGCCAGTGTTGAAATTGATCAGTATGATGACAGTGTGGTTGGTGTTGAAGTAAATCAGTAGAGTTCTCTTCTCAATTTTTATTCCTGTGGTCACGAAGTAGGCAGACTGCTCGGTCATGTTTTGAGATTGTGAGAATTGTAGTCGTGTTAAAACATTTTTGGTACATTACTGACATTGTACAGTGCAAAATTTAGTACTAAAGAGTTCATGATTATTTAAATATTCATCGTGTTATTTGGAAAAATGTAAAGTAACTTGACTTAGTTTGTGTTTTAGTCCTGAATTCACATTCGGGGAAGGAAACGTACTTTTTTACCATTTCACAAGTGGCTTTCCTTTACCTGCGCCCTTGAGATAGTTCCTAAACATCGATTTGCTGCTGGAAATTGACTGGCGTTTTTGCACCAAATTATGAATAACCTAAAGATGTACAGCAAGCTTGTGTCAGTACTTAAGATAGAAGTCATAACCCTTAACTGATTTCACCCTATATAGACCACTGTCTTTCCTGAACTACATTAGAAATTATTCACTTTAGCCCGATATTTTAAATATTTTGTTCAAAACTAAAGTGAAATTACTTAACCCATTTAAGGAACCAGTAAAGATGGGTGACATGAAATATTACGTTCAGTCAAAATGTATGTCATTATAGGGTTAAAGAGGCTTGTGCACGTCTGTTGAAGAGGTGAAATTCTGTTTAATTTGAGAATTTTTCGTTCATCAGGAGACCCCCCTGCAACTTATACCACCCCTGGAGGAGACGACCCTCCCAAGCGAGCAGTGGGATCTTCCTGTACCGCGGAGCCTCCCTCCGCCCCTCCTGCTCGCCACGAGTCTTGTGATGGGGGCACGAGCAGTGGTCGGGTGGTGCAGGTGAGGGACTGCTTCTTGTGATGGGGGTACGAGCAGTGGTCGGGTGGTGCAAGTGAGGGACTGCTTCATGTGATG
>VCRD01001992.1:14398-39410 GCA_006783055.1 Trinorchestia longiramus
TGTTTCACATGTTTATTATGGAATTTAAATGTGTACTTAATATCAGCGAATAATAGTTTGCTTTCATTTATAGAATTGGTACCATGCCCTTGATATTTTTTTCATTTCTTCTTCAAGCCCAGAGTAATTTCTGCCCTTCGTAATTCAGAAACTGGCTGAAACGTATTCGAATACAAAAAATTTATTTATGGTAGGAAAAATACATCGAATCTTTACAAAACAATCTATTCATCAAAAATAATCTAATATGACTGAATAACAATTACACAGTACCAGGAAGTACTCTGTAATTGTTATGTCAAATAAATATATTTCTGGCACTGGAGCAGGTAAATAAATATGATTTAATTCATTTTTGTAAACGTCACATATTTTGACGTAAGGGAAGAATTATATTTTAAGCTACAGTCTAATTCATTAGAAACCTTGCTAGAGACTCTCCATTACACAGTTGCCTCACCAATGTATGTAGAGTGAGTAAAACCAATCACACTGATTCTACTCGCTGATGAGTCTGCTACTAATTAGAACTAGAGAGTAATAAACATTTGATATTATGCATCAAAATACACATAAAAGTTTATGGATAGAACAAGAACTATGAAGGCATATAAACAAAGTGGGTTGTCTTCAAGGGGAAGCTTGTTCAATACTAAAGCGTCGGAACTAATACATGAACCTCACACACGCTCACACACACCACAATGCACACCACTACTCGTGCACTCAGAATTTCCTTCATTTGAACGCCTACCACTAAACTTCATTTTTTACCTATGAGCCGCAAGATCATAATTGAGTTCAGAGATTTCCGCTTAAGACAGTTTGATACGCAACATTTTTCAGTTTACCTCCGCGTACTTTTTACCAACCAAAGTTTGACATTCACTAGCAAAAAATCTAAGACAGTTGTGCAAAAACTTAAGCGTTATTCGTGATTTAGGCATGAATATATGTATACAGTGGGAGTTTCGTGCAATTTTTTATGAAAGAAACCTTACGTTTTTCTCGAATATTGTTTAAAAAATGTTCCTTATATTTACACAGAAAGTGGATAGAAGTGCATTAGGAAATACGTTAGATCATAGATTTGCGTTTAAAACAATCAGAAATGCAACGTACTTTTTACCAACCAAAGTTTGACATTCACTAGCGAAAAATCTAAGGTAAACGGATGCGTTATTCGTGATTTAAGTACGATTTTTTGCTTGTAGACACAATTTCATGTAGTTTCGTGCAATTTTGAATTTTATACAAAATTATAACACAGACGCTTTAAAAAAAAATTCTAAAAATCATTTTCATTATTTTGCACCCAAAATGATTGGAGGTGCATTAAGATACACATTAGATTAGAGACTTGACGTAAAACACAGTTTAAAATGCCACAATTTCTAGTCTACGTGAAATTGCTTTTTACAAAAAAAACTTTGAGATTCGCTAGCGCAAAATCAGCGTGATCAATCAGTTTTTCGTGATTTACGCACGAATATATGCATACAGACGGATTTCCGTGCAATTTTTTATTTATATGAAAAAACACCATAAGGGTATACCCTTACGTTTTTAATAAAAAAATTCATTAAAAATAATTGTCATTTATTTGCACGAAAAATACTTAAAAGTGCATCAGGAAACACATTAGCCCCAAGATTTCCGTTTAACACGTTTGTTGCGATGCGACCCACTGGTGGGTCACTTGGGTTAGGTTCTGTAATTTTTTCCAAGTCTTTTAGTGATTATGTGTACAAAGTAAAGATTTGCACCGGCTAGGCAATCGCAACAAACGTGTTAAGACAGTTTGGAAAGCAACATTTTTCAGTTTACCGACCAGTACTTTGCATGTGGTCGGAGTTTTAAAGAATTTTGTATTGAGTGAAAAATGTAATCTACATATAGAATCGACAATGTATCTCTATCTCTATCTCTCTCTCTATCTGTGTGTCCGTCGCATTACTTTCTATCAATTACTGAAGAAAAATTGTTAAATTTTAATCAGAACGGGTATGCATGTACTATAAGCAGTGCATTGTGGATACCAAAGGCGCCAGATTACTATAAAATACTCAATTTTTTCCGTTATTAGTTCTCTTCTCTTATACATTCATTTTTATCTGTAAATACGGTATAGAATGGAGGTTCTGTATATATTTATGAAAAATATTCAGTTTATGATAGTAACACGGGTAAAATTAAAACATGTATTTTGTTTCATTGATCCTTAATTTTATCATTTTTAAACGTAATTTCAACGGGTACTACCAGGGCCATGTTATCGGTAGATAAGATACAGAATAAAAGTTCCGTATTTATTAATGAAAAGCATTCATTTAAAACAATTCGTTGTAAGTCTTCAATACATTCATACTTAAAATAATTTTAAATTAATCAAATGTAAATCGTGGAATTTCGACGGGAACCATCTAGTCTACTTACATATATACGACAGTATCTTCATCTATCTTTCTTTTTTCTTTCTATCTGCGTTTATCTGTCCCATTACACGTCATCTATTACTGAAGAAAAATCAATTTACTGAAATTAGATCAGGGTATACATATACTATGACCATTGTATTGTGGATACCAAAGGCACTGGATTATTATAAGATAAGACACTTTTTCAAATTATTTGCCTTCGTTTTACACACGACCATGTTATCGGTAAACAAAATACAGAATGGATGTTCTGTAAATATTAATGGAAAATATTCAAGTTCTGATAGTACTACACGCATAACAAAAATTATTTTATTTCATAGATCCGTAATTCTATTCCTATTAAACCATGAAATATCCACGGGTACTATCTAGACCAGTGTTTCTCAAAGTGGTCCGTACCGCCCCCCTGGGGGCGTTGAGGAAATGCAGGGGGCGGCAAGGAGGGTACGCCTGGAATGGGAGGGCGTATATTACTGTATAATATACAGTAATATAATCATTAGGGGGCGGTGGAAAATCAAATAGTTAATTGAAAAAACTGAGAAACACTGATCGAGATTCTAGGCCATTTTATCGGTAGGTAAGAAAAATAGAAGTTCTATACATCTATATATTGTTGAAAAATATTCATTTAAAAACAATAATTCGTCGTAAATTGTCAACACAAATTTAGTCAAACTCATAACAAATTTAAGGATTTCTCAGCCCATAATTGCGTCATAAGTTTCATTAGATTTGACTAATTTTAAATTATTATAAAGACGAACGTATTAAAGATTTACCACGAATTCTTTTACATGAATATTTTTCATAAACATATAAAGAACTTTCATTGTGTATTATAGTTATTGATAACATGACCTAGATAGTACTCGTTGAAATTCCACGCTTTAAAAGTGATCAAATTAAGGATTTATGAATGTATGAGGTTTTGAGGTTTTTCAGATTCACCCGCGGTACTATCAAAACCTGAATGTTTTTCATGAATATATACAGAACTACTATTCTGCATGTTATCCAAGGATAACATGGCCGTGTAGGAAAAGAATACAAATAATGGAAAAAGTGGCATATTTTATTGTAATCCAGCGCTTTTGGTATCCACAATACAATGCTTATAATACACGTATACCTATTCTGATTTCAGTTCAATAATTTTTCTTCAGTAATAGATCGGAAGAAATGGGACGGACACCGACAGATAGAGAGAGCGAGGCAGATACTGAAAATTCACGTTTTTTTTACTGAATGTTTTTGTTTGATTTGTCAGTGAAGCACAAGCTTTGCGAAGGAGTTTTCATATTGAAGGATGTACCTTTGGTATCAACAATACAATGCTCACAATAGATTATACAGGGTGGCCCATAAGTACAGTACCTTTTTAAAACTGTTATAGCTACAAAACTACAAATGGTAAAGAGATTTGATTAATTCAGAATGAATGAGGAGATTTCAAATTTTTCTACCAGCGTATCAAGTCTACCGACAATCGCAGCATATTACAAAAAAAATTCATAAAATCCACCCCCAAAATGAATCGCTACGCAATGGAACGACGAGCAAAAATAGTGGAACTTTACTTCCAATGTAATTGTTAGCTGACCCTTTTCATTTACTGATAAAACCCAAACTAAGAACACTAGGTTGTTAAAATTTGTTCCAATACGAAGAAAAACATTTTATGCTTAATCAATTAAGTATCCTAAACACACATCAACTGGCTAACTAAATTTCTATTTCGATTTCAGAGCCTTGCTTTTCCATCATGTCTCGATATAACAAAAAAGAAAATAATTCTGCAAGTGTACATGAGATTATTTTCAGTAATAGAAGTGCAGCGTGATTATCGAATCCAGTTTCAAACAAGAACAAGTCCTTCTAAAACACAAATCTTCATTTCGTAAATTCACAGAGACTGGTAGTGTTAATGACCGATTAAGATCTGAAAGATTGAGATCAATACATACTGAAGCTGTAATTGACCGAGTCTCTACAGATGCTGCAGATAATTCTTCAACTTCCATTAGGAAACATTCAACTATTTATTTCTCGATCGTCATTACAAGCCATTTTAAAGAGTGACCTGAAGTTATATCCGTACAAAATCCAACTGACTCGCGAGATATTGACTAATGATCCTCAACTGCGTCTTAATTCTGCTGAATCTATTCTTCATTTGTACGAGGTTTCCTCGTTTATCGAAAACATAATATTCTCTGATGAAGCTCATTTTCACTTGTGTGGCCATGTTAATAGACATAATTCCAGGATTTGGGACAATGAAAATCCACAAGAAACTCAGGAAAGACCACTGCATTCTCCTCGTGTTACTGTGCGGTCTGGAATGACTGTCTCCCCTGTGTTTGGTCCTTACTTTTTTTAAAATTATGTTGGAACAACTTCAGTCACTGGTGAAAAATACCGAATTATGATAAGAGAATTTTTAATTCCAAGAACTGAGAGACAAGGAGACCTACACAATACTTGGTTTCAACAGGATGGAGCCACAAGCCATACAGCAAGAGAAACAATGACACTGTTGAGAGAGTGTTTTCCAAAGCGTTTGATTTCACGATTTGGTAACATCCCATGGCCTCCTCGTTCTCCAAATTTGACCCCAGCCGATTTTTTCTTGTGGAGATACATTAAGTTACGAGTCAATGTCGCAAAAAGATCGAATTTGCAGGAACTAAAGAAAACAATATTTAACATGAAATTGCTCAACTCGATCTCGCCTAATACACTAAGGCAGGGGTTCCTAGCCAAGGATGCTCGCACCCTCTGGGGGTGTGAGACGATATTCCAGGGGGTGCGAGAAAGTCCAGGTAAATAATTGGATATTAGCTATATGTTGGAATCTATATTTTCTTTTGCAATGGACTAAGTTTGTTTTCATTATAGAGTTAAGTGTCATTTAGTGTTGGTAATGATGAATCATGAACTTGATTCCAAGAGTTTGTGAAGGAATCGTAGTTCATTTGGCAGTGCTGTCGGAGTCATTTGATCGATATTTTGACGTAGGGAGACTGGAAAAGTATAATGAATGGATTATGAATCCATACTCTTTCGATTTAGCTAAAATGCCGGACGAGGAAGAGCTGAAAGAAGATCTTATAGAACTGCGTTCTAATCGTGCTCTAAAAATTGCAATTTGAGACAAGCACTTTGGAGGAGTACTCAGACATTTTCCTAGACTAAAACTGCTCTGGTTGTGCTAATTCCATTTGCAACAACATACTTATGCGAGTCAGGATTTATTACTCTTATCAATTAAAACAAAATCTAGGAACCGCTCGAAGGCCCAGAGAAACTTGCGTGTTGCTATAAGAAACATTGTTCCACGTTTTGAAAAACTAGTAGACAATAAACAAGAACAAAAAAGTTAATAAATGAAAAGTTATTAGAAATCTTTTGGAAGTATGAAACTCATTATCTTGCACACATTTCAAGGAAACTATTTTTTGTAAAGTATATTTTCTTTGTTAAGTACTCCATGTGTTTGCGTTTTTGTTGTTATATTTGAAATAAGTGGAATTTTCCAAGCATTTGAGAACTAGTCCTTGTAATATTTAGTACTATTTTTTACTACTTAGTTATTTGTTCTATTTCAAGTAGGAGATTAATTTTTTCAGCTTTATTCCCATGTTAATTTATTATATGTTTCAGGGATACATTTGTAATTTCCTTCACAAATTACATCAAAGAATAAAGTAAGAATATTTTTTTATAAAATATTCGGAACTTTTATAATTAATCCTTGAGCATAATATGAATTTCAGGGGGTACGAGGCTTGAATAAATTTAAGGGTGGGGGCCGAAAAAGAGGTTAGGAACCCCAGCACTATGGAGTGTCATGGAGATGACAGTGAAAACAGCACAAAGTTGTCAAAACAACCATGATCTTTTAAGGGACATTGTTTTCAAGAAATAGTGTTAATAAATCATATAAACGTTTTTCTTTCAATTGAAATGAGTTTTAACAACCTGGCGTTCTTAGTTTTTGTTTTATTAGTAATTGAAAAGAGTCAGTTAATTCTGGGACACCTCGAACTTTCCACTATCTTACACTATCAAAATTTATTCCACTATAATATATTATAACATGTATTATATCATAATACATGAAATTTATACCAATTATGGTGAATGAAATAACATTTCGTGATTTTGTTTTACATTTGATCATATTAAACTACATTCTAATAAGCTATTTTGTGTTACGTTACGTTAATTAACACGTTGACTCCGAAGTGGTACGTATGTGGACCACTTAGGTTAGGTTCTGTAATTTTTTCAGATCCTTCTAATGACTATGCGTACAAAGTAAAGTTTTACACCAATCAGGCAATCGGAGGCAACGTGTTAAATTATATCAAAATCTTGACACTCCTTGACCTTCATGGTCCGTATATTATGTACAGATTGTCCGTAGTTTAAACTACGCGTGACAGACTGACTTGTATGCACACAACTGTGTATCACTTTATCATAAAAATCCCAAGGGGAAGAGGTTCATCACAATCTGGATCTTTCCCACAAGCAAGCTGACTCCCAGCATTATTATATTCCTAGTGTAACCACCGCAGCCACAAGCTGACTCCCAGCATTATTATATTCCTAGTGTAACCACCGCAGCCACAAGCTGACTCGCAACATACGCTGGGGCAGAGTCAGACGGCCCTAACGTTTTCTCTATGTTAGTCTTCTCAGTGGTGTTAGTCAACGCCACACAGCACCAGTATTCTGGGTTGTTTTACGTACCTCACTCAGTCTAAGATAATTACACCAAAAATATAATATGTATGACAATCCAGTATAATAAAATGCATAAGTTAGTACGAATACATAATATGATAATTCTATAATTTATAATTCAAAATATTAAATGATATATATATATATATATTAAATAATGGAATAGAACGTAAAATGCAACAATTATATACCATACCAAAGAATGCAACGTAAAATGTACATCATACACTATAACAATATATTATATAAATATAACATACGATTTTATATTATGTACGCTACATAATATAAAATACAACGTTACAGAACGCAGTGTGTTATACAGGTTCGGTGACTAAGACAAACGAGTTCGCCGATTTTGACAGCATCCAGAATATTTTTTGGGATTGAGCAAATCTGTGCTAAATATTTGGTCGTTTACCTCCATTAAATACAGGGTGTCTCAACAAAATGTACTCACCCTTTAACTGATGCCAACATGCTGTCTTCTTTGTGTTGCAGGTGTGAGGTTCGAACCTTTGCGAACATGATTAAATGTGATTAAAGAATCATGTTCGCAAAGGTTCGAACCTCACACCTGCAACACAAAGAAGACAGCATGTTAGCAACGGTTAAAGGGTGAGTACATTTTTTTGAGACACCCTGTATATCAGTTCACCTAATATTACTCTGCCACGTACTAACTCAGGCAGATTTCAACACAGGGCGTTTTCCCTTGTGTTAGAATTTAGTTTCAATCAAAATGAATACTAAATACTGGTGTATCACGCGTATAATCTAGCACGAAAAAGGTTTAAGAACTAATTTAACTCGTGTAGTTAAATCCATCGTTCAACTTGACAGTAAATTTAACCAAAAGCTTTCAGAAGGAAAATATTTTATGTACATGTTTCCTATTATCGCCAGCTTGGTCGACTGGTGAGCGAATCTGCTTGCGAGCGGGAAGACCCGGGTTCGAATCCCGCTGCCGACATGGTTGACGCGGGTAGAAATACGGCATGGGACTTGGGTAAAACAACCGAATAATTATCGAAGTAATTATCCGACCCAAGAATGGGCCCGAAGGTTCGTTCCTATAGCCTCATTCTATTCTATTCAATTCTTCTATTCTTAACAAAATTCCTCTTCTGGTCAGGTATTTGTGCCCTGATCAGTTTTAGGGTAAACTGCCAGTAAAGTTTTACCCCATAAAGGTTAAAACCTAATGAATTATTAAAGTAACAAGGCTTAAAAGCTTCCATAATTCCTGGTATTTTCCGAAACCGTTTAACCTAAAATTAACGTTCCATAGTTGCATGAATATTCTGATAACGTAAAAATGTTGAATTTTAACAAAAAAATCCGTGTCTTAACCGATAACTACAAATTTTCCAAATTAAGATGAATGTTCCACCGCCCTAATAATAGTTCTTAATCTATTAATCAGTCTTCAGCCATTCTTTGGCTTAATCATTACAAATACTAGTTATTCCAGTCAAAACACAACTAATACGTCATTGCTGTTCATAATTAATGCTACTTATTAAATGGACGTTCATAAATAAATTTAAACACCAGCCGCTCCCAACTAAAAATCTCTGTCACAAACTAGTCATTTTATTTCGTATATAAAATTCCGTCCATTGTTCCCTCAGATTTAGTTTCAACAACACTTGAAGCATGCTAGGGTCATCCACTTCCTTTATGCATGAAAAAATGAAGGCGTTTTGAAAGCCGACCCATGAAGATACAGAAACATTTTGCATAATTCACAATCAAAACCAGTGTGATCCCGTATTAGTCGCCGTAGCTCAGTTTTTAACTATGACTAAAGTAGTACACGTACTACTGCAAAAATGCTTGGTAGTATAAATATGCGTCACAAAAATATACAAGGAAAATTTTTCCCTATTAAAATGCAAAAATATTGACTTTGAGACACTTTAAATGCGATGGAAAAACATGATTTTCGTAGTGATTCGCTTTGGCGCTAAAGCTGATATTAACCAATGATACCCATGACCAACCAACTTCACTGCATCCCTTGTTTTAGTTCATCATTATTATTATTATTATGTCAGAGCCACAACCACTAATGCTTAGTTTTTTTAATCTCAATAGAAATTTACTTGCGCGTTATTATGAATTCGTATCGAATAAATCATTGGGGAAGGCACAAACGTTTAGATTCTGGTGTATCACTTCTGTTAGTTTCAATAACTTTCTTTGATTGCTATGAGATGCCAAATGACCATTCATTTAATAGCAATAATTTATCACTATATAAATAAACCTAGCAGTGTACACCGGTGGAGGCATACATCTCTACTAGGAGTAATTATTATCATATTCCTAGTTTAACCACCGCCGCCATGCAAGGATTAATTTCCAAACATGAAAGACACAGTTATACCTCTCAAGAATATACGTTTAAGAAAGCTTTACATGATTTGAAACTGTAGCACAAAATAAAATGACAAACAGAATTAATACATGCTTAGGACAAAGACACAAAAAATACTCAAACTTACGTCACTGAAAGCAGCTAGGGCTGTAGATTAGGCCGTCCTATGTCTAAACTTAGACACACAAAAACATATGGAAGTTAGTCGTAAAACATTCTCGAAAGACAGAAGTAATTCTCCTAGAAAGCTTACGTTCTCATAACATCTTTCAGTCATAAATATTTATGGAAAACCAAAACCACTTACCTACGTACAGTGTTCTCAGCAAGATGCACTTTATTATGAAGCTCCGAATGAAGAAAACGCTCTTGCCACGGACTGCAGCACCCTTGAGAAGTTCACTAGCCTGACGCGATGAAACTAAACCATTCCGGCTGTGGACTAGCTAACATATAGATCTTTGCTACTGATGAATACTTTCAATTCCTCCTATTTACCACCTTATTGAGAATAACTAATATTAATCAGCTAAAATCCAAGCTTAAGCTCAAGTTATTATTAATGGTGCTACTTCTTAAGTCAAAAGGTAAATCACAGGCACATCCACAGTAGGTCTGTGGTGCGAAATAAAGGCATACACTTTAATCTTTTTCTTTTCTGTCGCTGGAGGAAGTCTATCAGTGTCGGAAGATTCATTAGAAGAATAACATATATATTTTAATATATGAATCATTTGGAACAATGTAATATAAAATCCTTAACATTAGTATTCTGTAATATTTTTTTCATATTGGATTTAAACGTTCCTCGCGAAAATCTATAGACTCGCCATGGCAGTGGTATGACTCAGTGCAGTAGTAATAAACGGATTTCAAACTCATTTTAATTGGCTGTAAAATGTCATAAGTTATACTTCGATTTCTTTATGATATAGTGATGTATGAATTGACATCACAAAAGATAGCATATAATAGTCTCTATTACATTGGTAAAAAGTATCCTGTTGTGCAACTTCCAATTTAATCCACATAATTTATTTACATGGTTTATTCTTTCGATCAAAACAACTATATTGCACAAAATAGCAAGAGGAAGACCTGTAAACTGTAACAAAAAATGATTTCAAATAACCATCCATAGTACACACGTTAATTCTTTTCTTAATTTTTACATCGTAAACTTAGCAATCGAAAAGTCCGATTTTACTTTTGAGCAGCATAGGTATCATTTTATAAAGCTTGGTCCTTTGGAGGTGTATGAACAATAGGTATGTAACTATTTGTTCTGCAATGACTCATAGTCCTCTTGTAGGTATTTTGCTGAGCATGAACGAGGACGCTTTTTTTCTCATAGACCCTACAAAAAATAAATAAAAAATCTAGCAAATAGAGCTATAAAACTAAATATATAAATTACAGATTCACACTTTTGGCATTGCAAACACAACGAGGGTTGATGGGATTATTTAGGTCATTTGAAACCTTGATAACGTATTTATGTGTCAACGAACAGGGTTCCATATGCAAAGAACAAAACGAAAAAAGATCCCAAAAATATTAAGAGTTAGTAAAGAAGCAATAATATATTCAGTTGAGTGAAATTCTACCATTCATGCCAAAATTGAAACCTTTGGGGCATCCAATATTGAACCTCTGCATACCATCTTGTACGCTTTCTTTGTTAACTTCTAAATTATTGAACGCATACTCGCCACAATCGAAAACTTGAACACAAAAATTAAATAATTAGATTACGAAAAGCTATGATGTTAGTAAAAGCTTCCATTTAATCATTTTCCTTTGGGCGAATTACGAACAACATGTAAGATTTATTATACCTATCCGTCCTTTCTGAAGAAAGAATCTGAAGCACACATTCAAGAACCATGAATTTTTATGAAGAGGCCTTGGACATGCAGCTCATGTGCTCCTTTGTCTTGTTTTTCCATGTCTATACTGTTATCTCAAAAGAGCCAACTCGAGTTTAGAATAATGTTCACAAAGTATCATAATAACTAGGCTTCATTATAACTAGCACACTTCACATAGTCAGTCATGTAGCTCAAAAAATGTCCGTATGTTGGAGAGTAAAACATGATCATGAAAGCATGCAACAGATGAATGCACTATCACCAGTAAGTTCATCAGCCAAACCCCAACAACTTTCAGTTTTTACCCAACACCACACACGAAATATTCTCGTCACAGTGGTCACTTAATTTTGCAACATTCTAGCCACGAGTGACAAATGAAAGAGAACTTCTTTTCAGAAATTTACTTGATAAAATTTTAATGACTGTAGAGAGCAAGTATTACGCAGAACAGTGAAAATATTCTAGCCTGGAACGATACGAACAAAAAATAAGAAAGAGAGTACAGGAGAGTCTAGTAAATAACCTAACAGCTTTTTTACATAAATACAAAACTTAAAAAAACGAGTACATAATTTCATCAACTCTATGAAGTCTTACAACGTTCTTAAAGATAGCGTCATAACGTCCAGGTGTCAAAAAAGTTTGAATTAACATTAGATTTCACCACTTCATCTCCTCTTCGGGCAGTTAATAATCTCGGGTTCTTAATATTTAATTCATAACATTGCCGCATAATTTTTTTTATTGTTCAATTGGTTATTGACGTAATTGAGAAGAATGAAATGAATACCACTGATATATTTGCTCAATTCAAGACGCAGAGATCGTTCAATAGTTGTGACTGTGAGCCAGTGTGATTGTCGTCGGCCACAATTTCTTCACGGGTAAAATGCCAAAAATTACGTTTGTAATTTTTTGTAACGGTAATTAAGTGTAAATGGAAATCACAGTAACTAAGTGATTGAACATTTAAGTGCGAGAAACTACTTAGAGAACGCAAATCTCTTACAATGCTTAATTAACTATAATTCTCTGAGAAACCTCTTAACAAAAATACAACGGTCTTCGCTGTCAGAATAATGAGTAAATAGACAACAGCTGCTTTCACTAGAATACAAATGGCAAAGAATATGGCAATTTAATAGATCAAATGTGCATTAAATCTTCTGTACAGGATAAAAAAGTTGGGTAATCCAATTGTCATAATTGAATCTTTAGTTTTAACATTCCTTTTACCTCAAAAATTGTTAAACCGGAAAAAATTTCCTTCACGCGAGACGAGGAACTTCTGTTACGAGTTTTATTTATTAATTTCGTGACAGTACAGGGCTTTGAGAACGTCAAAGCAGAACGACAGGAATATTTTGTACAAATCAAGTCTACTGCATCTACCCTCACTATAATCCTACCCTCACCTTATGTGATTGGGGTGCGTGATTGATGCCCTTACTTCAGACTGGATGGGACTTTGGTAGCAACCCAAGAATGGGTTAAACGGCTCGTTTCTACTGCCTTATTCTATTCTATAACAACGGTCAACCACCATAAAATAATGAAATGGGTCATATACTGCCAACACAGAATCCATTAAATTTACGCGGAATCTACCATCACTATCCACACACAAAATGACATCGTATCACCGCCCCAACTAATGCAACCGTAAAGATAAACATAGGTCAACACAGTGACGAGTATGTGAAAAGTGGAGCCATAACATCCACTGAGAAGAAGACTTTAGTCGGACTTTTGTCTTCTGGAAAGCTTCTGGAGACGTTGATTGTACATGTGGTTCATCATCTTGTACATCGCTGCAATGTAAGAAAAATTGTGATATTACCACACAAAATCATGGTTTTACTTTAATATATATATATAAGAACGTACTTCCCTACTTAAACTATAAAAAGTAAAAGAAATCTGATTTCTGAGAAAATGTAGAGTGCATGACGTACTATACGATGCAAACCTGAAAATTTTAAAATCCAAATTTGACGTGGATTCAGATGCACAATTTCAGAGCACAGATCCAAAGATACAGACTCTCTAAGGCAGCTTTTCTCAACTGGAAGAGGGTAGGGGGGAGAGGGGAGAGGAGGGGGACTACGATACCAAAAAACTGCATTTCAGACTGCAGAAGTTTGAAATATATAATTCAGGTGAACAACACAGATTTTCCAGAGTCAAACAACATAAAACAGAATCGAGTTTTTATTTTATTGAAGGGCAGAAGAACACGAGTGTTATGTGACTCTGTGGGAGCAGAGGAAGATTTGGGCCATGAAAGGCAGAGAAATTCAGCTCTAAGAAAATGATGAAACGAAAAAGCCTTGAACGTTTTGCCGTCAATTGGAAAAGCCTTCCATTTGACGGCAAAACGAGCATTAATAAATGCACTATTCAGGATTGACAAAATAATATTTAGATTTCATTATCATGCAGACAACCAAGTAAATAATGCATAATGGAGCTTCTTGTGTCTAATGTCACAATGAAACAAAGAAATTAAACTTCCAAGCTTACCAGGAAGGAAGAAGAAGAGCAGATATATTCGGAGGAGCGACGGGAAATGGAAAGCAAAATTCCATGAATTTGGCAAAGCGACAGAGAACCGGTTGGTCTCTTCGGCGTACGGGATGCTTCTGCAATATTACATGTTTACATGTTACAATATAATTAAACCAGTAATTAAAAACATGCAGTACAGCAATATCTTCACATGGAGAGGAGCGCATTGAGTTTGCAAGAAGACGTAAAAATTTTGCCAGGCATTCCATCATACAGAGTGGCCTCTTTTCGTGCCAGAGTGTGCCTCAGCAAGCAGCATGACACTGTATAGGACGCAGTAACTCCATGTTTCCAACTGTCGTTTCATAAGAGTGCTAGTTCTCTCTCACGCCATTACTGATAACTAGAAAATAAAGTAAGGTGCGGGACTATGCAAAAAATTCTCTGGTCTACACGTATTCTATATTTCTCACTGTCTTGCGCTCTGCTCAGTGACGGTTTTCTTACAAAGCACTTCCCTCACTCAAGTAAAAAAGGAGTTAAGAAATCAATTTCCATAGAATACATTGAAGCTACGTGCTCTTGCTAAATAAGAACATTACACTTTGAAATGAAGGATGACTTGTTGGTGAAGATAGCACCAGAACTGACGGTATTGAAGAGAGGCGGTCCTGCATCACTGGGCTTCAGAGTTTCCACACTAATGTTAACGTAGTCTTTAAGATGACTCAACCCTGGCGTGCTAACGTGATAAACCATATAGTTTCATGAAGCGAAAAAACAAATGCCTTTCCTCCTATAAGTAATATATTTCTGCTGCTGTAACGGAGACCTTAGTCTTCTACTGGGAAAAATATGTGGTGTAATATTATTCTGTAGGGACAATGTTCAGTGTGCGATTCACTGACCTATTAATAAAAATGACTAAGATAGATGTCAAGTGATCGAGTTGATTATTAGAGATTTAATTGTGAATAATAATTTTCAAAATATGAGACTCTTATGTATCACAGAAGAGTCTCATAATTTGAGACTCTTATGATGCTTTGACTCACAATTTCAAATTATGAGACTCTTATGATACTTTGAAAGATTTCTTAGTGCGGTAACGAAATGAATACAAAATTGTCAGTTGAGTTTTTCTTTAGAAATTGTTGGTACTTAGTTGACGAGGAACTAGAAATAATCAGGCATCAAGAATGAAAGAAGATGCCTGAAGAGATGATGAGACAGACGTGAAACATACGAGACATTTCATATGAAATGAGACATACACCACGATCATCTCTTCAGGCATCACCAGCTTGGTCGACTGTTGAGCGAATCTGCTTTCGAGCGGGAAGACCCGGGTTCGAATCCCGCTGCCGACACGGTTGACGCGGCTAGAAATACGGCATGGGACTTGGGTAAACTACCGAATAATTCTCGAAGTAATTATCCAACCCAAGAATGGGCCAGAAGGTTCGTTCCTATAGCCTCATTCTATTCTATTCTATATAAAGCGTACCTTCTCACTCTGCTACTGAAGAGGCATCATAGAAAATAAGAGAACACAAAAGGAGCAAAAACATGGGGTCAAGACAGGAAATGTGATTGCCCATTCAAAGTATCATACTAGGATATTTCCTAACACTTAACTCAATATGAGAGGTTCATGATAGAGAATAAGCCCTAAATATTTAGCATAACTCATTAAAAAAAAGCCCCAGTTAATCAAACTTGACTTTTTCTGAGAGGCTGAAGAAAATGAGAGAAGTCTCCAAACATGAAGAATAAACCACTAAACATAAAAAATGTAACACAACATGAAAAATAAGTCTAAAAACACGAAAAATATCCCAAAACTTGACTCATCATCAGAGGTTGAAGACAAAGAATAAGCCCCAATTAGTTAACAAAACTAATAAGCAACAACTATTTTAATTCAACTTCCTCTGAGAAGCGAGTACAAAAGTCTCACAAGATGAAGACAACACAAGCACATGAATAATGGAAACAACGTGCCACAGAATGACGATGCCCTCACACATGAATAATGGAAACAACGTGCCACAGAATGACGATGCCCTCACACATGAATAATGGGAATGACGATGCCCTCACACATGAATAATGGAAACAACGTGCCACAGAATGACGATGCCCTCACACATGAATAATGGCAACAACGTACCTCAGAATGACGATGCCCCACACATGAATAATGGAAACAACGTACCTCAAAATGACGATGCCCTCACACATGAATAATGGAAACAACGTACCTCAGAATGACGATGCCCTCACACATGAAGCCCAGGGGGTACAGCGGAATCCAGACTGTGTAGCGCAGCCACGTCAGCAGCGCCAGTTCAATGCTGTACACTCGCAGAAGGTAGAATGGATACCTGCAAATGACAAGCTAGAGTTCATAAAGATAAACTGATCAACTCGCATAGATACGTGTATGCGTGCACATTTGAATTCAGAGCACAGGTTTAACCACAGTTCAAAAAACAGAACGTGAACGATGAAGTTCATGTACTATTTGTTCATTCGAATGTCTTAACTGATTGAGTTAAAATTAAGACTTTTGAGACTACTCCTAAGCGACAGTGACGATAAGCAAACCAACGTAAAAGATTTGTGGATTGCAAGTACATATATGATCACGTCAGCAATACAAGGCAAAATAGCAAAAGAGAAGCCAGTGAGTGATTGCTCCAAGCAAACATAAATATAGTACAGTTATTGTGTAGAAATAAACGTTCAAAACCAATCAAACTGTGTCAGTTGATAGCTAACTGGTATTGATACCGCTGAAATTCTTAAGAGGACTTTTAAAGCATAAATCAAAGACGTTCAGTTCCTTTTCCACAGACTAGCAAACAATTAGAAGTATTTCTCCCTCACGCTAGTACGCGAAAATAAGTTAATCTATTAACACAAAAAAAACGCACTTTTAAAATTAATAGAGAAAAATTGTGAAAATATACAATAAATGAGATACGCTTTACAAAAAAGACAATACTCACACAGTGTAAAACATTCAAAACTTAAAAGGATACACGAAATCCCTTTTTTGTTTGTTTTTTGAACTAACATATCTTTTTTGATGTGCAAGTTCACATGTAGCCCATCCTTGCAGTTGTGCCTGCGGTTCCCTGTTCAGTAATTCTTTTGAATTAGAACGTAATTACATTGGGTTTCCCAGTTTTCTTTCATACACCTAAGATATTATGAAAGTGTTTAAATAACTTTAAACAATTAAAAGGAATTTTCTTCACACTTACATCTGTATACATACTGCAAAAGTTTGTAGATAACCCTTTACATATTAAAATGATTTTCACCTTCAGTTCTCTAACGGCGGAAAAGTCTCCTTTCACAATCAACAGGAAATATGCCAAATACTTAGATAAATACTTCAGTACCGCCTCCATTTCATACTCCTGCTCATCCTTGCAAGAGAACAGAGCCCTGACATACTCTTCAGAACCTCACATACTCGACACTTCCCTGAGTCATACGTGTATGTTGTCCCAGTGGAGGGCTTCATGAAAATCTGCGATCTATCAACTTTCCTCTGACTGAGTGAAAATAATGATGCCTCTTCTGTTTCTAAATGTTCTCAGTGCGTACGAAATTTGGCAGTCGAAAAATATATTAACAAATAAAAATCAGTCTCATAAAGAGCTGTAACCTCCGTATTGGAGGATCAGGCACTGTGGGTTGATAGACACTCGAGTAAAAACGCATGATTTATTTTTAAGTCTCTTGCTCCTAAATAAGAATATTTGCCTACACCATAACAATTGCCTACTAGTAAGAATACTACTTTAAAATAATAATCTGGATCCAGGATCATTTGAGTGTAATGAATGTGTGAAATTTATGGAGGAAAAATCAAATGATCTTTTAATCACATAAACTGATAGAAATCTAACACAAGGCTTTGAAGTACTGCACAACCACACTGAGGAGAGCGTCCTGAATTGTATATTTGAACACATATAATCAGAATAAATTGTTACAAAACAGGAGCTCACCTCACAACTTCAATGCTGGACCACACGAGGAAAAGATAAAAGATGACAGGTTTTGTTTGCATGCGAGGCTCTGCTTCTATGAGGCAGAAGAACACGACACCACGGCCCGTCACCTGCACACATGACCAATAAATATAACTAAACATGAACAAATCAGGTCAAAATATCTCCGAGAACTAACCACACACATAAAGTCCATTTGAAGGGAACAAAATAGTTCTTGAAACGCTGCTACTTAACCCTTTCGGTACCATGATGCAAACATCAGAAGCTTTTCAAGATATTTAACAACAAATTTAAAAAAAAGATGCTTTGTGATGTTTTACGGTCACTGCATTGTCCTGATCAAACTGTAGCTTGCACTGCCCTACCAGCGTTTGCACAAACACACGTGTTGCTCTGCATCTTAAAATGTGCAAAATTGGAGCGGTACTTATATGTACCGTCAGTATCGAAAGGGTTAAGAACTGCTTCAACTCGTGCCAAAAAAAATTCAACAGAATTGTGAAGCCAATACATATTGTTAGCAATAACTACTGTATATTCGTTTCAGTTTGTTTTCCAGTTTACCTTCGCAAAAAATATGATACAATCACATGATTTTTTGATTGAAATGACAACCAAACCATGGGTGAGGAAGCAACTTGTAGACAGACTATTTCTAGAAACCCTTATTTATTTTATTTTCAAATATCAGTTTTCGGTATCAAAACAAAGTTTCATGAATAAAGTTTAATCAATAACAATTGCACAGGTCGATTGATAATTAGAATCGACGAATCCTAGCACCGAAAATGATCCAACAAACCGACTATTTAAAGTTATGTCCATAGAAAATGACTAATGAAACCAATATGTAAATATCACCCTATATTAGAGCCAAGAATAAGCAAAACTGGCAACTTGATTTAGTTCGCCATATATAACTAAATCAATACTCGGTGAACCCAAGAAATTAATAGCATAGCGCTCTATAGAATCATACAACTTGGACAATATTTAACTGTACTCTCTATAAGGCACAGCAGTCAGACTCGTGGTATACCGGCAAGATGGATTTCAACGGCGACCGAAACACAGCACTGTTTCCAATCATACTAATTTTGAAGACATTCAACTGTTCTATCTACGGTGGCACAACAGAGACTTGTGACATACCTGCAAGATGGCTTCCAACGGTGACCCCCTAGTGTAGCCGACCAGAGGATGTAGGATTTCGAGGAACTGAGTCAAGAAACACATGTGCATCATCCAGCCCACGGCACTGTAACTTCCTTCAATCGATTCTGAAACAGTTCAAATCAGTCACAAACGATTCAAGACCATAAGCGTAGCTAAACATCCAAACTAATGTACCAGGGTAATGAAATGATGATAAGATTGGTGCGGAGAAAGATATACAAATTTCAGAATGATATCGCTCAGTTACTTCGGTACTAACCTTTGATCAGTAAAAGGGTGTATTGATAGAGGTATATTATTCAAATCTGAGGAATTGCAGGCTGTCATTGATGAAAACCCTGCCAGTACAACTAAAGAATTGAGCAAGGAGTTTAACGTGAGCCATATGACCATATATCGCGGAATGATAAAACTTAAACTCCTTGTTCAATTCTCTAGTTGTACTGGTAGTGTTTTCATCAACGACAGCCTACAATTCCTCAGAATTGAGTCGTTCGAAGGTAGGTATGTAGTTATTCATGTTGTTACAGGAGTATTGAGAGCAGTTCTGTGAGGTAGCTATGTAGTTGTTCATGTTGTTGCAGGGGTATTGAGAGTTGGTCTGTGAGGTAGCTATGTAGTTATTCATGTTGTTGCAGGAGTATTGAGAGCAGTTCTGTGAGGTAGCTATGTAGTTATTCATGTTGTTGCAGGAGTATTGAGAGCAGTTCTGTGAGGTAGCTATGTAGTTATTCATGTTGTTGCAGGAGTATTGAGAGCAGTTCTGTGAAGTAGCTATGTAGTTATTCATGTTGTTGCAGGAGTAGTGAGAGCAGTTCTGTGACGAACTTCCTAACAATATTGTAAAGGTAACAAAACAACATATGAAACAAAGGTCACAATTCATATCAATATTATTTTAAGCCCTGAAACTGTATACTACTTATTTTACAATTAAAAATAAATTAGGCACTCATATGAAGAAAAACTTAGTTGTTATTAACACAACAAATTCAAGGTTGATATTACCCTGTTCAATGAGAATTACTAAATTTTCCCATTTTGCCGATAGAATTAAAAAATACAACAATTTACAAGACTCTCGCTCCTCCTGTATTTCATCACAAAATAATTCCTAGATATAAAGATATAAAAAGGATATAAAGGAAATTACTGTCCGTTATAAAATTTTACCAAACATAATTGCCCACAGCTCTGAACTGTCCTTTTCCATCTTCACTAAACCAAACCTCAACCTAAACAATGTAATACAAAAGTAAAAAATCATCAACATAATGTAAACTTTATGCTATTTAATAGAATCATAAGCAAAGTACAGTCTAGTTTAATTTTAGAATATTCAACGTTAGCGCCTTAATCTTGAAGGTATTGGACGTTGTAGCAAGAGGTAAGAAGCTCACCAGTGCCTTCACGGAGATAACGGATCACTAGCACCACCACGATGTATAGGAAGCCCACGAACAGCCACAAGTTGTACAAGAAAAGATAGGACTTTTTCAAGCTCTCAGCTGTCAACAAAAGATTAAATGAATTAGGTAAGGGAAAAGTTACGACATCTTCAAACTTTTGGTTATGAACAAAATATTATATGAGTAAAAACGGGAAAAATCCTACTTCTAATTTGCTTCAGTTATTCGTTGGACAGCATCTACGGCCTGATAATCATTTCCAGCGTATTGAATCTATTGCTAAACGTTCAAAGTTTCACCTGAACACCAAAAACCGTTTTGACGCATTGAAAGATGAAATGGAAAACAATATAAACTACAGGAGAACAGACTATACGAATACCAAATGAACATAATCCACACCTAACTCAATCTTATACCCAACCGGCTGAAATCCTCGAACCTATTCGCAAATTTAACAAAAGTACTAACATAAAACCCGAAATTTTGATGGAAATAATTGTACTACTGATGAAAGAACTAAGATCAAGAAGAAACCTCATGTATTTCTCATTGGAGACGGCATCATCTAAGGACAGAAAACTGAGTTTTAAGCAGGGGTTAGAAGAGCGTAAAATACTCTACCGCCCAAAAATACGAGTTCCTGAAGCAGTCCACCTACTAGAAGATCTACGATGCACAAAGGAGGACATAGTTATAGTTGCAACATAATACACACAAGGGCATATCACACAAGCATATATCTAAAACAAAGATTTTAATCACAGATGCGACATAATACACACAATCTCAACTTGCACATCACACGCACAATACCACAGCATATTCTTCCCAATTGCAACATAATACACATATTCTCCACTTGCACATCGCACACACAATACCACAGCATATTCTTCCCAATTGCAACATAATACACATATTCTCCACTTGCACATCACACACAATACCACAGCATATTCTTTCCAATTGCAACATAATACACACATTCTCCACTTGCACATCACACACACAATACCACAGCATATTCTTCCTAATTGCAACATAATACACATATTCTCCACTTGCACATCACACACAATACCACAGCATATTCTTCCCAATTGCAACATAATACACACATTTTCCACTTGCACATCACACACAATACCACAGCATTTTCTTCCCAATTGCAACATAATACACATATTCTCCACTTGCACATCACACACAATACCACAGTATTACACAATTCTCGACTTGTGACGCCCACTCTAACATAGCCAGGATGCATAGCAGGACTACCACGCACGTTTAAGAACGCTGCCTGTTTCGTTGGCCTTCATTTTGTCATACAATCCAGGATAGTCCTCCAGAATATCTCTTGCTTCGTCCTGAAGATCTTCCTCGTGCATCCACTTGTCAAAATCAATCTGGAAACACGTAATGTGTCAATAAAAACGAAGGTAAATTTACTAAAACACTTGCTTTCTCCCTAGCTTTGGTTTCAACAGCTGTTCAAGCTGTGCTGAGTACGAGCTTAACAAATCGTGTATTGTTGAACTGAATAAAGACTTTCTGATCAGTATCACTTATTAAGAACATACGAAATACAATACATGAATGAATGATACAATAAAAAAGGCAATAGTGTATTATCAGATTTAGAACAGAAAGAAGAAAATTATAACTCGGCATATGATATTTATTCCCATTGGAAGATGGGGAAAAAAGCAAAAAAAATTGGAGCGTAAGCCAATAACCAGTAAAGCAAATGAAAATATTGCCATACAGTCACAGAATAAAAATTTGATTAGCTATGAACAAGGATCAAACAAAAACAAAACTGAATTTCAAGAAAAAGAATATTTGTTTAAATCTAGCACTTAAATAAACACTTGATACTACAAACAGAAAACTACTTAAACAGGATAGAGCCCAGGGGAAAGTAAACATTTTTTGAATATCCATTTAATTCTTCAATAAATCATTGTGCAAAGAAAGACAGGATCTTTAACATAACATCAATCAAATATCATAATTTATTATTAATGATCAGCCTGTGTAAAATACTGTCATGCACCAAGTGTTAAGGTAGAGTTTCCAAAGTGGATTTTTTAACTCATATACAGGCAGACAGAAACTCGTTACCTTCAGCCATGCAGGTTTTAAATTTTCATGCAAAAGCCTTGGCCAAAACTTGAGGTCCTGCTTGGTGAGCTTGAGTTCAATATTGCGTCCTGTGACCTTCTCAACAGTGGCCTGCAAATGTAGCAAAATTAAAACATTAATGGAAAAAATCAGTATCATTTGTTAACACATTTTGGTCCTAATAGATCATATTATAAATACAAGTGATATTTTTTCATCATACCCAAATTTTTTTATGTTAATCGTGATAGAATTACAAATGGATACCATTAAGTTAACACGTAAGTTGTTTAATAAAAAATGCATACACACTTTAACCACTTGTAAAGTCTGTGTTTATTACAATATGTTTCATTTTAAGATATAGTAGAATCTACAGACATTATTTATTTTTTGTCAATGTCTGTTTTCAAGCTGGCATCAACAAGTTCTGGTCTAGACACTGCTGACAACACAAAGCAATTTAATCTCAAACATCATTAAACATCTCATTTAACATTTGTGTATATTCTTGTTCAATGGATGCTCTCAATTTAGTAAGTATCACAGGTTCCAAAGTGCAGACTTTGCCTATTAAGTATCCCCTTAAAGAGTTTAGTGGTGTGAGGTCTGGTGAACATAGAGAGTATTTTATGAGACCCATTAGCCCAATCCACCTGTTTGGCAAGATTTCATCAAAGTAGCAGGACCTAACATCATAATGTAAATGTGGGGGTGTCCCATGTTGCTGAAAACAAATTCATTATCTTCAAGAAAAAGACCTCACATCACTATAGTTCTTTATATCCATACTTAGAAAATAAAGTCTACACAATGGAAATTACACCAGTTACAAATTAAGAGCCAGCATTTTTAATGAGAATGCACACAAAAACCAAACAATTGTTTTATGAATTTTGAGATTCTATTACTTTGAGTTGTCAGCAGTCCCTAGACCAGAATGGACTTCAGTTTGAAAGTGCACTGATAAAACAAAAATTTGGTCTGTATTCTTTTAAATTTTGAAAATGAAATGTATTTTAAAAAACAGCATTTTACAATTATTTAAAATGTGGATACATTTTGAGACCCCTTACATGTCCAGCACAACAAACAGCAGCTTCAACTACACATAAAGCATCAAAATAATTCCAAAGGCCTTAGACAAAACTGACAACAGCATTAATAAGCCTCAACCTGAACTAACAACAGCATTAATAAGCCTCAACCTGAACTGAAAACAGCATTGATAGTCCTTACCTGAACGGACAACAGCATTAATAAGCCCTAACCTGAAAACAGCATTAATGAGCCCTAACCTGAACTGAAAACATTAATAAGCCCTAATCCATTACACATAAATAATACTATGCATTAGTACCTGGATTATACATCAACAAACTGATTATAAACAAAACTGCTGGCTTTCCATAAGAAGACTCTCACCTCAGGATCAACAGCATACATGAGATCCAACTTGAAGGAGTAAGTGTTCTGGCCGTGGCTGCCCACACCCACGGCGTGAAAATAAATGGAGTGATCCTGCACGTCTATGTCTGGAGACTGTAAAACAAGTAACCTCGAAATAATGGATGCTTATATAAAAAACAATAATGGGAGGCTGACATAACAGTAAATATGTGCAGATAGAAACAAAAAATGATAAATTATGAAGTAAAAAAGTATTAACACATTATCTGTTACATGTACATGCTAGGTTTAGGAAATCCACTTCAAAATCCATTATAAAGGATTTTCAACTTCAACCAAGTTAGAAATGCTTGATCAATTTGAACAGCTGACAAGTGAATGCACATTAGAGTTATGTAATTAGGAACAATGAGGTAAATTGCGTTCAAACACAATACAAATCCATACAAATTGCTTTATGTACATAAATACCATAAAACCACAGTACAGGATGGTATTGCCTTTCTGGGAGGATGATGCATGGCCTACATTCAAAAAAATCTAATTTTATTTATTAGTTGCGAGTGGTATGAACCTCACAACCAATTTAGTTGTACTTTTAAAACTACCAACAAATCATTAGATATGGAATAAAAGCTCTACACTCTTCAAAATTAAGAATTTTGTACCATAGCTTGATAGCATTAGCAAAATTTGGCAATTGGTACAGGATAAAATGGCAAGGTTTTATCAAATTAAAGCAAGTTAATAATCCCGTGACTTGCACTGCCACTAAAGTGAGACATAAAATCTCATGATAAAAAAGCATATGTATTTTGCAGGAATTAGGTATGGGAGAAGTCGAAAGAAATGCTGACCAAGATACTTGGGTCAGCCATGTACTAACACAGCA